>AYEL01007348.1:0-25704 GCA_000484575.1 Olivierus martensii | reverse complement strand
AAGTCGCACTAATCGAGGCCTACCTGTATTCCATTTGTATCATTTTCTTTTGGGTGGTGAAGGTTTTCTCTTATGCATAGTGATAGCTTACATAAAAAATAAAAAAGTCTTAGAATAGTTTTTAGACTAGTCTACTTTAGAAAGTAGTCTGACCATATGTCTATTTAAATTTTAATGAATCAAACGTTAACTTAAATTACATCAGTCAGACTGAACGTGGCAATATAGGATAGTATCCAATGATGCTTTTTACTGAAAAGCTCCCTTCTTGTTTACATTCTAACACAGTTAACACCAGTGGCGACTCGCCCGTAAGGGCTGCAGGGCTGCAGCCCTCCCACCAAAATGAAAACATTTTTAAATTATAGCTATTACATTACTATACAATTATTTTATAAAAACATATTTTTTCCGTTCGTAGTATATTTATTTTTGAATTGTAGGTACAAGGTACCTGGATAGGCACTCTGTATGTGTGTATTGTATGAGTCGGTGCGATTGCGTACTCATCAGGGCTGCAGTCAGTGCAGACCGAGTTACTGAGCAGGTGTGTATTGTATGAGTCAGTGCGATTGCCTACTCATCAGGGCTGCAGTCAGTGCAGACCGAGTTAGACCGCATAGTCAGTGTATTGAGCAGGTGAGGGTAACCGGTGATATACGTTTTTGTGATATGTAGGCCTATATCGTGGGCTGCAAACATTGCAGTCCGCACTACGTATTTTAGCTTGTATATACTTGTGTCTTATCTCTTTCCACTTTTTTCAGCCCTCCCACAAAAATCATCTACGAGCCGCCACTGGATAGTATTCTATATTTTCAACACCCACACCAATTCCAATAGATTCCAAATCTCTCATAGGAAGAGATATTATGAAAGGTGCATTCTAAATAGTCTTAAGAAACTCAGAAAACAAATTATCATCTTATCTGTAGTCTTGGCAGATCCGATGATTTCAGGTGGTCCAAAAATTTTTGTATTTGATGAAAACACGTTTTCTATTTTAAACCGTCACCTTTCCACCGAGGAAATTGAAACTAAGACCAAAGCATGTCGGCAATTAACGTAAAAATTCTGCATTATTACGGTTTCTTAAAACCGTCTCTTCTATGAGAAACCATGCTATTCCATATACCTTCCTATTCCATAATACTCCTAGTTACTCTGTCTATTATGGCTCGAGATCTTGCAATAGATTAATATATAACATATTTTAACTTATGATTTCTCGCTTTCGAAAATCACCTTAAATGAACTAAAACATTACTAGTCCTTACGCACTTAAATCAAACACTGGCATCAAATCTTTAACTTCCTAGCTCACAAACTCATTTAAAAAACGATTTTTTTAATCAAAATCTACTAAACATGTTAATTTATATCTATATTGGATCATTGTTTCTAACTCAAAACTAGCAACATCGTAACGTCAGAAACGTTGTATCCTTAAATGGCTCAACTATATTATATACTGCTGTAAATAACATGCATCTTTTAGTTCTTATTGACATACTACGGAATGCCTGTTAATTATATGCAACACAGATTATAATAAACTAATTTTTTTTTATAAAAATTTAGAAAAATTAAACTGTTTCAAAATCAAGTATATTTTTTGTTGAAGGAAAATTCGATCAGATATGATTACCTCAGAAGCAAATTTTAGCAGATTACCTTAGAAGTAAATTGTAAAAGCTGTTTGTTTTCACTTGTCACATACAGTATAACCTCGATTTTACGGACTATAGGGGGCAAGACTAGTCCGTAAAATCGAAGTAAAATGTTTTTATAAACATTAATTAGCATTTTCAACATACCTGTACTAATTAATGTGACTTATGCCTAAAAATTGTATTATTTTACATAGAGTATTAGAGTATTTTAAATTAAATTAAATTACCTACATACATGTATATTAAATTTAGGTAAGTTGTTAAAATAAAAATGACGCATTATGCAATAAATGAGTGCGTTATTTTACACGCAATACAATAATACTGTACTGTACCTGTATTTTATTTTTTGGGATGGTGTCCGTAAAATCGAGGTTTTACTGTATGAATATAATATTGTATGTCTAGCTAAACGTGCACTATTTGAGATGTATTATCATTCCTTGTTTTGGATTAAGTAAGTCACGTGATAATTTCGCTTTGGGGCGTGTCTTTCTTGTCGGCCTCATGATACGTGACCAAGGATAGAGAGGTCTGTCTTCTCCAAGACCAGTTGGAGAAGACAGACCTCACTATCTGTCTTCTCCAACTGGTCTTCTGAGACATGCTGTATATGCAGGCGTATTGTTAATTAACTAAATACTCTGGATAGGATAACTCGTGTCTTCTTCTCTATAATTTGTTTCAATCAGAGTTTATTAAAGAATTGTTTAATATTTATATATACGCGATATCAAATGACATAATTAAAAACAGAAAATTAAGGATTAAAAGTTGCAGAGCAGTTTTCACTTTATTTAGTATCTTATACACTTACAACAAAATTATTTTGTTGTAAGTGGATAAGATACAACAAAAGCAACACATGCCACTTTAAATCCTCGATTACATAATGAATGACATGTCACTAGAAATGATGAATATGGTCGTGTTCAAGGCAAATCAGATATTTTAATCATGCAATGACTTTTAATATACAATTTAAAAAATAAACTGCAATTTATTTAAATTATTATTATATCATTTTTAATTAATTTTATTTTATTAATTTAAGCTGCTTTGCCATTATCTGTTAGAAATATAATTAATTATTTAAATTTATTTTAAGATGGCGACGCATATGGGCTAAAACCATATTTTCCGTTAAAAAGAAAGTCTTCAGCTCTGATATAAGTTCGAGAAATCGTCAAACAGGTAGGTCGTTAAATGACGAGTACCTCTAATAGATAACTCCATAGCCTAAGTTTAAATAATTAATAAATTATCCAATAGATGGAGGCATCGTAGTATACATTAATAAAATAATTATTAATTGCAATTTAATTCCAAAATAGTGTATTAGAAGATAATTTGGTTGACTAATTATTATATAGTAATCAAAATCGATATGTAATCAATAATAGATAGTGGTGATCTACATTAGAACAATTTGTAATTATCTTGACTTTTGTCTTCTTGTATAGATGAAAAAAATTATTTTCTGAACATTTCTTTAAATGCACTGGTAATACAGTAGAAGCCGCTAGACTATTTTGATAACAATAACCGATTGATAACATTAAGCAGTGCATGTCAGAAATGCATAATTTTCGATTTTTTTTATTATATAGTATATACTGTAGTAGAATAGGGAGGGGCTTATTTCAGCCCAAGCACTGCGACCAACATTGATCTATTGTGCACTAGTATATACTGTACTTTGCTGTTATATGCAGTGAAATCTCGATTCATCGTTTCGTCGGGATTCTCGAAAAAACTATGGATACGAGAAAATGATAGATGCGGGGATATAAAAATAAAAAAATATAAAAAAATGAAAATTAGATTAAAAGATAACACTAATAATAATAATACAAACTCTATAACTGATGGACGAACACTTATTGAACTTTATACTGTATATTATGTAATTAACTAAGCGAAAAAGTGAAGTGAAATGATTTACGCTTAATTCCGTAAACCAATTCCGTAAACTGGAATTGGCAACATTTGCCAATTCCAGTTTACGGAAAATCACGAACTAGAGCAGGGATTCCCAACCTTTTTCTTGCATCGACTCCTTTAAAAGAATGAGTGAAATGATTTACGCTTAATGTTGCCAATTCCAGTTTACGGAAAATCACGAAGAACTAGACCAGGGATTCCCAACCTTTTTCTTGCATCGACCCCTTTAAAAGAATGATTTTCTTCATCGACTCCCTTACATTTTTCTCTATAATATACAGCATACAACATAATCCTAATACATATAATTACGCATAACCTAAAGATAACAATTTAGATTAAGAATATGAACAAAAGTTTTAAAAGAAATGGTTTATTAATTTATTATTTTTTGCACAATTATCATTTTTAATTTTACATGTATAAACAAGTTTTCAGAAACAAAATCACTGATTCCAATTGCTCAAAAGTTCGATATTAATTAATGTGATGGCTGAGCTTGATGTATTGATGAAATTTTTTTAATATTTGGCATAAAATTTCTTAACTTAATTCTTAAATCATCTCGTTCAAAAATATTCAACCTGTTTCTTGTATTCCGAAGTAAATTATTGACTTGACTAAAGCCTGCTTCCACTAGGTAAGAACAGGGAAAAATCAATAATGCTGGTTCGGTAACAACTTTTATATTGGGGATATTTCCCTCGGATGACTTATAAATCCAAAAATTTAGCATATCCATGTGTTTCAAATAAGACTTGTGCTTGAATATCCTGTTTAATGCAATCACCTCTTCTTGTATCATAATATCAAAATCAGATATATCACAGTGCAGCGGTTCTATGATCCATGCTGGCAGATTCAAATTTTCAATATCTTGGAAGCAAACATTAAAATCTTTTAAATTTTGCAAGTAGCTTGTATATAACAATATATCTTCGGAGGAAATGCAATCTTTTTCAATAACGGACAATTGCAAATTAAAAATTAATATATTTTAAAAAAATATTATTAGTTTTTAAAATATATTAAATAATTTTAGTGCATTTTTTCCCTTATATTTATTTCATATGATTTCTTCCTTACTACATGATATAGCTTTATATCAATATACAATTATGAATTTTATTATTAATTTTTTTTTAATCAATGGGATCTTGATCTTGATTATGCCGATTAATTGTATGTACAGTCTGGTCCATAAAGTTTTGCCTGCAGGTCAAAGTTGTTCGGCTTCCTTACACTACTTCAATCCAATGCGATTACTTTTTCCAGGCGTCTATTCGAACACGCTTAGTGTGGGACGATTCCATTAAGGTTTTACCTTATCGTTGGAGGTAGATAAGTTTTACGTCACGTGCTCAAATATGTTGACAGTAAAATAATTTCTGGCTGTTCTGTAGAGAAATTTTGTGTTATTAATAATAAACTAATCTATTTTGTTATTAATGTAACACAAATGGTGCACAGTTTCGATATAATTATATGCGTAATCAAGAGATAAGTTACTGCACTGCTGCCTATGATATAATGGGGAAATTCCTAAGGCTCCACACTTCCACCAATCAGGAAGAAGCATTTTAATATTTTTAACGTCAATCACGAAACGAATGTTCTATTGAATTAAATCGATTATATTATTCTAATTAAAGTATATTTAAAACAATCTTACCTTAAACTTAAACTTAAAAGTTCGCCAGGTAAAAGTGCCTTACGGAAATTGATATCATTTCTTTTAAATAAGTCAAAGAAGCAGACGATAATTTCAATCGAGCATACGTTTGTGCATGCTCGATATAAATTATCGTTTGATGTGAACAGCTAAGCAAGAAGTGAAAATTAATAGCCTTTCTTTTGAGTGTGCGAAGGATTACGAGTCTCAATTTTTTTGTGTATATATAAATAACCAACGACAGTTATGCCCAAACCAATCGACAATAGCATTAGAAAGTTAATTGTTCAACACAGAGAGGAAGTGAAAAGTGTCAAACTTAAGAGTTTCTGTTTCAATTAATCTAAGACAACAAATATCATGAATTTTATTTGATATAAGGTAACTGTGGGACAAACGGACTTCATTTAAGGAAATTAGCAATATTTAAGATATTAAAACAGGTAATTTTAGTGCTACTGAGGAAAGTAAATGTTAAGTGCTTCGATAGCTTTGACCTTACCGAATATAATAATAAATATTATTATTTGTTTTAACAAAGTATATTCGAAATATTCTAAAATATATCACTAGCGTATCCGTTTGCCCCACAGTTACCTTATTATTATATATTTATCCCTGCGACTTTAATAATTCGAATAACGATTCTAAGAAGAAGGTGGGGAATGATTAAAAGGAAACATTAAATCAAAAACTAGAACAAAGTGTCTCTAAACGGGAGGAGCTAATTGGATAAAGGTAAGAGAAAAGTGACTAATATGAGACAGTAAAGCTAAATATACAAAAATATGGATAACCAAAATGGTAATTTTTAAGGAAAGTTTTCATATTTTTCTGTATTTTCCGAAACTGTTTTAAGCATATCAATAGTACAGAATATTAAACGATTTTACCAAAAGAAATTTGGTAAAAATAACGGTGATACACATTCTTGTATATTTTATTAAAAACTAAAATATAGCATAGGATGACAGGATAATTAACACGAAAAGTTTCCTTTTTCTAAAAAGAAGAGATCAAATTGCACATTTGTCTGGAAAACATTTTAATCTGTGGTGTTCTTTATATACGATTGTTTAAATTTTAAATGAAATTGAAAACGTGATAAAATAACAAAAAAAAAATATTTTTCTAGATCGGAATCGAACTCGTCTATTCGGGACAGTACAATATTTTTCTAAATCGGAATCGAACTCGGCTATTCGGGACAGTAGACCGAGGCTTTAACGATGCTGCTGTGAGCCGCTATCTCTTGTTCTTGTCAGGAGTAAGCACGTGACGAGCACATCCCATGCATATTCCTGCCACCCTAATTTTCATTCAGAAGGGACAGGCCATTCTGATTTAACTTGATTCTCACTACAAGTATCTAATTGTGCAACTGATCAACTTCCATTGTGCAACCGATCAACTTCCGGCAAGCACAGCTCCTACGAGGAGTAGGCAAAACTTTATGGACTAGACTGTATATATTCGGCTATCGACCCCCAATTGACCTCTTGATCATCATCGACCCCCGGGGGGTCGATACCGACCCCGTTGGGAACCCCTGAACTAGAGCAATAATAGTAAGAAAATTCTTATATCAAAAATAATTTTTAATTTTTTTTCCAATAAAGAAATTATAAAGTCGCTAAATCTCTATATCAGCAATTTTAAACTATATATCTCGTCATAAAAAAAAACATTAAAAGTCGACAGATCTGGCATAGTAAGGCCGCACCGTTCGTAAGAGCAAGACGTGCGGTAAAACCACCTAAAGGCGTCACGAAGTTTTGAAAAGCGTCATATTTATCTGTATGAATTTTATTAAATCAAAAACTTACATCATTCTAATAATTGTTAATTAAAAAATGTACACAAATCATATCTTTCCATTTAAGTCAAATCTGCGTTATTTAAAATGTGGACAAGTGCTTATCTTGGATTTTCTCATTTATTGACTAAATTTCAGTGAAAACGAAGCAAATAAATGAACAATTAACAAATAATATTGTTTATTTTAATAGATTTAACCAATATTTTAGTATTATCCGCGATATTTTTTTAATTTTAAATGCGGTATTTTATAGCCTATATTGATTCTGATGACAATAACCGAATTTCTGATTACTATAAACGGAGTTTTCATAATGCATTTTAATACGGATGATTCGGGACCGTAGATTTTTGATAACAATAAACTCTTGACAACAATATCCGCGATTACAATAAGCGGCTTCTACTGTATTTGTAGTACTATCCACTTTAATATCACATTTTTAGCATTGTGCATATTAAAGCATTAATAAATACACTTACCAATAATTTAATAAAACTTTTTTAAAGGATTAGGAAATTTAATAGAATAATAGCACCGTACAATTGAAGATGTTTTATGGATATTTTTAGTGTTTAATCATTTCTGAAGACAAAAACACACACACATATTTTTATATAAATATATAAGATATCCGCAACTACTGGATGTTTCATAAAGAATTGAGGGTTACAAAAATTTATTCCGCAACTACCGGATGTTTCATAAAGAATTGAAGGGTGACAAAAATTTATTGCAAGAAAATTTCTGAATATACAATAATGAAACCAGTCCAGAACGAACGAGGAATTCGGTTTTTTTGACACCGATAAATGTTTAATATGTGCATTACGTGTGATACGGCACACATCGACACGATACTTTAGTTCTTGCTATACGCGCATGAACATTGGACTATTGATAGAGTTTAAGCTGCGATGATTAGTCGATATTGCAACAATCCGGTCGCATTCGACGTCGTACCAAAATCGTTCCATACCGTAGAGAAATTGCATCTGACGTTAGATCGAAATTTCTCTAGCCACGTGACCATTTCATAAGACATCGCTGGATGCGATCTTTGAGGAGGTTGTTAAATCGACGTCACTAATGACGTTGTTTTCACAATCAATCAACATTTCTCGAACATTTGCTGGCTTCCGTTGCACTGCATATTCGTTTTATCTTTATATATTGTACATGTAATATTAATGAACTGTTTAAAAAAGAATAAAGCTATGACACAAAAAAAAGTCTGAAACTATAAGCGGAGTTTTCAAAATGCATTTTAATACGGATGATTCGGGACCGTAGATTTTTGGTAACAATAAACTCTTGACAACAATATCCGCGATTACAATAAGCGGCTTCTACTGTATTTGTAGTACTATCCACTTTAATATCACATTTTTAGCATTGTGCATATTAAAGCATTAATAAATACACTTACCAATAATTTAATAAAACTTTTTTAAAGGATTAGGAAATTTAATAGAATAATAGCACCGTACAATTGAAGATGTTTTATGGATATTTTTAGTGTTTAATCATTTCTGAAGACAAAAACACACACACATATTTTTATATAAATATATAAGATATCCGCAACTACTGGATGTTTCATAAAGAATTGAGGGTTACAAAAATTTATTCCGCAACTACCGGATGTTTCATAAAGAATTGAAGGGTGACAAAAATTTATTGCAAGAAAATTTCTGAATATACAATAATGAAACCAGTCCAGAACGAACGAGGAATTCGGTTTTTTTGACACCGATAAATGTTTAATATGTGCATTACGTGTGATACGGCACACATCGACACGATACTTTAGTTCTTGCTATACGCGCATGAACATTGGACTATTGATAGAGTTTAAGCTGCGATGATTAGTCGATATTGCAACAATCCGGTCGCATTCGACGTCGTACCAAAATCGTTCCATACCGTAGAGAAATTGCATCTGACGTTAGATCGAAATTTCTCTAGCCACGTGACCATTTCATAAGACATCGCTGGATGCGATCTTTGAGGAGGTTGTTAAATCGACGTCACTAATGACGTTGTTTTCACAATCAATCAACATTTCTCGAACATTTGCTGGCTTCCGTTGCACTGCATATTCGTTTTATCTTTATATATTGTACATGTAATATTAATGAACTGTTTAAAAAAGAATAAAGCTATGACACAAAAAAAAGTCTGAATTTCTTCTTAATCTCAATAGTGATCGAATTTCTCAATTCTAGTAGAATGGATAGCTGTTTTATTCTCCAACCAAATATTTATTAGCATTTAAAACAATGCCATTTACCTTCAGATAATGTGAATTTTTCTTCCTATATAAATTTTATTATTGTTATTATTTGAATTTTTGATTCAAATTACATCATTAAATGCAAAAATGAATAAAATTTGGTTTTAAATCTCAAATTTATTTAATAAAAGTAGATCATCTGACAAACTAACAACAATATCCAAATAAGCATGCTCAACTTTCCAAAGTTTTCACTACGCATGTCCCATCGCACCAAATATCTAACATGTTTGACGTTAGGAATCCGCCTCTTTTTCGTCGGACAGACGATGTCGCCAAAGTTTTCACTACGCATGTCCCATCGCACCAAATATCTAACATGTTTGACGTTAGGAAAGTTGCTCTCTCCGCCTCTTTTTCGTCGGACAGACGATGTCGCTGCAATGAGTATGCAATGACAAGTTGTACGTACGATTTTGGTAAACGTCAAATGCGACCGGATTGCTGCAATATCAACTAGTTTGCGGCCGGCCTTAGATCTGCAGTATCATGCGGCATTGGTGGAAAGAATTACTTTGATGTAACTTCATAAAAAGAAGTCACACGGTGAGAGGTCGGATGATCTTGGGTGTCACAACACACGTGTAGCAGCCATTGCAAAACAACAATTTTCGAGCTGCAGCTGAACAAAACACCCTAGCGGCAGGAATATGAACAATCAGCTTAACAAAACACACTCAAGAAACTTTGAGTTCCTTATTCATTCTGGACTGGTTTTATTACTGTACGTTCAATAGTTTTCTTGCAATAAACATTTGTATTCTCTCAACTCTATGAAACACTGAAATACCTTGTATTTATCAATTTTATATAATTTTTCGGAAAAGACAGTTACTAAATTTTTTAATTAACGAGAGTATTGACTCATCGTCACGTGAATCTTGTATAAATATTGTATTTTTAATGTTATAAATAAATAATTTTTGTAACATTAATTATAATTGTTTTCTTTTATAGCATCAATATGAAAATAATTGGATTAGCACACATATACCTTACTAAAAAATTCGAAGAACTAGGAAGAAATATTTTTATGTACAATTTATGGTATCTAATTATTCCTATTTTGTTAACTGTCTCCTTAACTCCTGGAATTGTGCTACTTAAAATTGGTGTAAGTGAAAATCAGTTTATTCCATCTGGTGGTGTGACTGACAAACACAAATCACGATTAACATCAATGTATCCTTTGAATATTTCTAATGAATTCGATCCTGGAAGATTACTTGAACTAAGTTTCTATGGTACAGTTACCATTCAAGCTGCAGATAAAGGAACCGTTCTTCGACAATCAATTTTTACAGATTTAATTTATCTTGATCAAGTAATTCGAAATTTTACTACAAATGATCAAAATGCGTTAAGTTATGAAGAAATTTGTGCAAAGAACGAAGGCAAATGTTTTGAAAATAAAATCCTTCTTTTAAAAAGTCATATAGGAAACATTGAAAACAGAACATTATTATTGAAATATCCAGTGGAGGAAAATTACGAAGATCGTGGAGTCCTTTCCTTAGGAGGAGTAATTGTTGATAAGAATGATTACAGAATTTCTGCTCAAGCGATAACGTTATTTTATTTTTTAGATAATACAGATGTGTGGAAAGAAGACATTGCTAGAAAATGGGAAATTTTATTTATAGAAAAAATTAATGAAATGGAATTTAAAAACATAATGATTGACAAAGATATTTCCATTTCAAGGGAGCAATCTGGATTTGATCTGGTGTTTTTATCAATGAAATATATACCTCATTCGGTAGCTTTAATGATTTTGTTTACGATTATATCATGCTTAGCCCCAGACTTTCTTAGAAGCAAACCATGGTTAGGAATTGTATCAGCAACAGCCACTGGAATGAGTTTGGGATCAGGTTTTGGTTTATTATCATTCTTCGGAGTTGTTATGACATCATCAGCAACTATTGTTCCTTTTCTTGTTTTAGGTAAGAAAGTTTTTTAAATTTATTTAGTATTTTTCTATAGATATATGTTTGTTTGGGAACATTCTTTCTCGAAATAATAAATTTTATAGTTCTCGAAATTAAATTTGATTTAATTATTTGTCGCTATTCTTGCGAAAATTAATTATGAGATTATTTCAAAACACTAATTGTTTAGTCGGACGGATGGCCGTGTGGTAAAGCTGTGGGTTACCACCATGGAGGATACGGGTTCAAATCCGGGTCCCACATCTCCAGTTTTTCAGGAGGGGTCCGAGCCCAGCCCGTTGAACCCCATCCTTCAGCCATCCGATTGACCTCATTATGGATGTTGGCCAGCCTGTGATGGGCTCTATAAGTGGCTGCCACCAGATAAAGAATATCCCATGAGGATATGGCAGCTTAATCAAACTAACCTAACCTGATTGTTCAGATTGTACTTATCAATGTGTGTGCCCTTCTACTTCTACGCTTTTGGAAAAATTATTTTTTCCAGATTCACACACCAAATCCTGCCACCAGATAAAGAATATCCCATGAGGATATGGCGGCTTAATCAAACTAACCTAACCTGATTGTTCAGATTGCACTTAACAATGTGTGTGCCCTTCTACGCTTTTGGAAAAATTATTTTTTCCAGATTCACACACCAAATTTTTTAAAAGATATTATGTAAATATATTACTGTAATCTTGATAATTCTAAAATCGTTTCACCTATTCTCTACGAAATCTCCTATATAATTAAATTAAATAGTTACTATTTAATTTAATTTTTATTTATTTTAACTCTACTAATGCAATAACCTTTCGCAAATACATTGCACTATAATCATATTGAACTTCTAAGTTTTTGTATGCGTTGTTGCAAACACCAGCAGGGATGAAAAAGAGTTTAGAAAACATGTACATAAATTGACGATAATCTTCCAAAAAATTCTCTTGCATGTCTATAGTATTTTTGAGAGCATATTAGCATTTTTTTATTATTATAATGTAACTTATTTGTATTTTAAAACCTTTCTATTGGCAGATGACAATAAAATAAGCTTTTTTAACGCCTCTCTCAACCTCTTTATAAGTTACATATTATTAACATGAGTAATTTCTGAAGAAACCCATAGGAAATAAAATTAATGAAATTTTGCTATTAATAGTGGAATTTTTTACAAGAGAAAGGTTAATTAATATTGTTATTAATTAAATTAACCTTTTTTTTAAGTTAAATGAATTTTTTTAAATGAAACAGGAAGGACTCTGTTTATTTTCTATTATGATTCATTATTTTATTTAGAAGAAAAGTATATATTACAGTTCTTTTATGTTATTTAAATAAACATGAAGGCATTAATGAATAGAGATGCACTGCATGCTGCCTGAATAAAACTTTTTTGCATAATGCGAAACAGTTACTCGTGAACTAGGAAATTTTTGCATTAAGTAAGTTAGCCGGGTATTAGGAGATTAGTGCTACATGATTAGCATTTAGTTATCTTCTAATGTTTCTATTCGGAATTTTAAATTTTGCAATTTTTTTATAAATTATATAGAAGATATTTATGAAATTTAATTTTCGATGCTAAGTTTGAAAGAAAAAAATTCTTCTTTAGTGAAATTAAATAAATTTGCATATTTTAACGCTGATTTATATAAAAATTTAGAATTTCAATTCTTATACATATAATTAAAATAGTGGTTATATTTCATTATACCACATATATATTTACTTATATATATATTTCAATTCTTATACATATAATTAAAATAGTGGTTATATTTCATTATACCACATATATATACACTTGTATATATTCCAGGGGTTCTTAATCTTTTGATGGCCCCAGAACTCCAGTGGATTGTTTAATGGTACCGTATACCCTTCACTTGTCTGCCGAAATAATCATTATTCTTTATATTAGTTGCCAGTATGACTTCCAAATATGTCAATAGCTTGAATTTATTGTACTTTAGGAATCATGTCCCCATACTCCAGCATTTGATTCCAATACCTCCAGGGGGTATGGATACCCCCTGATATATATGGTATAATGAAATATATCTTCTATTTCAATTATTAACATTTGTATCCTAATATTTGTTTCAGTTGGCAACACGAGTTGTTGGCCGCTATGTTTTTATTTTTTTGAAGTGGAATAAACTTTTCCCTTTTTCTCTGAGATCTCTTATTAATATGTTAATTCGTAGCAAGCATATCAAAGAAATGTCACATTTCTTTGATATGTTTCTTGATTATGAACTTAAAATTCAGAAATATTGCATATTATAGATGAATATTAAAGAATATAAATTATACCTGCATATAAATTAATATCTTACTAATTCAAACATATATAAAAATCTATATAAGTTTGGATTGATTGTATATCTATTTTAGGAAAAAACAGAAAATTAAACATTAATTTTCCTAAAATATTGAACAAGAAAAACAATTATGAAATTCAGATAATAAAGTAAATATTATGATAAACAATATATTATATATTAAAGGCAGCTCAGTTTGAACCAATTTTAGTATTTGTTTACAGAAAATTTTAATATAAAAGCGCTTTCCGATCTTCGGACACTCATAAGTTATCACTTCAGTAAAATTATGAATCAAAGAACGTAAAATATATACACAAAATTATATATTTAAAATAACATTTCAAATAAATACAATGAAAATTGCAACAAATCACAAAACATTGATTTTATATAAAAAATTAATCTATATAAATTTATATAAGTATACTAAAAATCAGTAATTATCTATTTCCTCTAATAAATATTTTCATGCTGTCAGGAAGCTCTTACGGACAATGATGTTGATAATGGAGGGCGTGTTTTTATACGAGTAGTAGAGTAGTTTGGACACTCATAAGTTATCACTTCAGTAAAATTATGAATCAAAGAACGTAAAATATATACATAAAATTATATAATTAAAATAAATACAATGAAAATTGCAACAAATCACAAAACATTGATTATATATAAATAAAAATTAATCTATATAAACCTATATAGGCTAAGTATACTAAAAATCAGTAATTATCTATTTCCTCTAATAAATATTTTCATGCTGTCAGGAAGCTCTTACCGACAATGATGTTGATAATGGAGGGAGTGTTTTTATACTAGTAGTAGAGTAGTTGGGAAGAATAACTTTTAAATCTTTTAAAAGTTATTCTTCCCTTTGAGATGTATATTATCAATAGTTTTGGGCTCATTTTATAAAATGTCACATTTCTTGGATACGCTTCCTGACTAAGAACGTTGTTGTTTCTCTTAAATATATAATATCATGTATATACTCTGATATTCGAAGTTTCAAAACTTTTCATGTGTTACCCATATGGTATTTATTAACTACTATAGATTTGCCCAGTAATGACACTACTATTTGCTTCAAGTGAAAGAAATGTGGATATTTTATGGAATGAATGGATGATGAACTTTTTCTAAGGTGCATGCCAAAATTTTGTAAAAACTACCACTGGCGTGCCGGTCTCAATTTTAAGAAATATAGCATACTCCTAATTAAATAGGAAATAAAGAAATTAATTATCCTACATAAACGATTCTCCGGATAACCAGTAAAATACTCAAAAATTCGAATAATTAACAACATGAATTTAATATTAAAATATAAATAAAATTACATGCGTATGTATATCCATATTCTCTGATTTTTTGAAAAGGAAAACAAAAAATTTGCTTATTTTCATCAAGAAATTATTTTCAATTCTATATATGTAATTTTAATTTTATTCTAATTTTGATCGCCAGTTATCTAAAATTTAATAAAGAAATGAATCAGGGACGCATATATTGCATCTAAGATAAACCATCGATAAACATTACTTCCGGGTTGCGGATTAATCGGATTATCCCAATTAATTCTACTTCGGATAACAGCTCCAAGTTTTGTTTGCGAAAAACATTACCTGGCATGCTATTTTAGGCACGCCAAAGATTCGTGACCCCTGCACAAGATCATTAATAACTTTCAGTATATAACATAAATAAAAATTAATATAAATAAATCCATATGTTATGAATGTTTTTGATTTATAATTGTTTTTGTAATTCTACATTCTTTGATTTATAATTTTATGGAAATTATAATTGATAATGGATCCAAAGATCAAATAGCATTTTTATATTAAAATTTGTTTACTGTTTGATAAATAAACATGATTCAAACTAAGCTGTCTAATATTTTTGATTAATAGAACTAGAAATTATAGTCATACCTCACCTTACGTCGTTAATTCGTTCCAAGACTCGCGACTTAAGTCAAATAAGCTTTTTAAAAAACGACCTAGACCCTTTATAAACAACCCCGTAACGCCATTAGTGTTTCAATAAACAAACCATACCTCGGTTGTACGATTGGTCAAGGTACTCTTGTACGCAGCGTAGAAAGTTGAACAAAAGTAAACTTCGGCGTAAAGACGCAGAATCTAGCCATCTAGAGAAATTAACATCAGCGTCAATACACCGACATATTTACATCGTGTTTTATGCCTATGAGATCCAACCTTTAGTAGATTTTTATTTTTTCCTATTAACAAAAAAAAAAACCGACGTAAAGCCGAAACGACTTATATTGAGGTATGACTGTATATTAAATATACGCTTTTTAATAATAATATTTTCTAAGGCATTGGTATGGATGATTCGTTCATCATGTTATCTGCATGGATGAAAACGGACCCAAAGAAATCATTGGAAGATAGGATATCTGAAACGTACAAAGAATGTGGTGTTTCCATCTCCATTACTTCTTTTACCAATGTTGGTTCTTTTGTAGCGGGTTATTTTTTCTCTACTTTACCAACACTCAAGACTTTCTGTATTTTCATGGCTACTTGTTTAATATTCGACTACATTTATCAAATTACTTTTATCGGAGCAGTCCTATTAATTTTTGGAAGAGCTGAAGAACGTCGTTTGCATTCAATCGTATTCCTACCAATTAAAGATAAGTCGTCTGTCGGTGAGTAAGAAAAGCTTTTTCTTAAAATTTATATTTGATTATTATTAATTATAAATAAAATAGTTCAATATAAAACGAATTTGGCTCCCATCATCTCACAGATAGTAATTTTTGGAAGAGCTGAAGAACGTCGTTTGCATTCAATCGTATTCCTACCAATTAAGGATAAGTCGTCTGTCGGTGAGTAAGAAAAGCATTTGCTTAAAATTTATATTTGATTACTATTAATTATAAATAAAATAGTTTAATATAAAACGAATGTGGCTCCCATCATCTCACAGGCTATGCTTGTGGCCTGAGAGCGGAAAAGTTTGCCATCTACTGCTTTATACATTAACAAAATATGGTTAAATAAAAGTTGTTATTGACAAATTAGTAATAATTTATTTGTTATACGTGTGATATTCAAAAAAATGAACATATATGAACGCTACTAAATTATCTGATAGAGCAGAAAGGGTAGACATTCTTTATTCAAAATGGCTTCCATATTGATAAAATGTAATAATGCAAAGTGTTGTAATAACAATTGAATTTTTCATAATAATTATTACACTGAAATTAGCTTTATCTGATAAAAAACAAACACTTCATTTAATTATCTTCATCTAAATTAAACATGTTAGTTTTTAAAACGTATAATATTTTTGTAATACAGGAAGGTATACTATTTATAATACAGTATATGCATTTGCAAAATGATGAAGATGAATTCTTGTATCCGAATTTCCAGAAACTTTATTCAATGCAGAATATTACTGAAAAAATAGATATTATATATTATTAAAAATATAAATCGATTATTACAATAAGACGTTAATTTTCTTATTTTTCCAGGTAGAAAACATTTATTTCGAAAAATATTTTGTTATGTACAACCAGATTCGTCAAATGAAAATGATAAGAAGTCATCATTTTCCGTTCTGGCATTCTGGATGAAGTTTAGCAAATGGATGACTAAAAAAAGCATAAAAATATTAATAATAATAATATACTTTACCTATTTAAGTATCACAATATGGGGATTAACTAAATATTTCATGGATGCCACTTTAAACACTGGTTTCATTGAAGGAACGTATCGAAATAGTTATTATAAACTACAAGAGAAATATTATCATCAATATCAGTATAGGTTACAACTATTCATCGATGAAGAACTTGATTATGCAGATCCTCAAGTTCAAGAAAATTTGGAAGAAATGATTGAACATTTAGAATCTGATCCTCTTATTGGACATTCTAACTTAACAGAGTGGTGGTTGAGAAGTTATTTAAAATTTCTTTCAAATGTAAGATTTATTTTTGTTTTATCAGGATTTAATCTAACTGACTCATCTGATTTCATATATATTCTTCGTAACTATTTTCTTGAAATTCCACTTGCCAAGCAATTTCGACATGACATTGTTTTCGATACAAATTTCACGAGCATTGTTTCCAGTCGCTTCTTTCTACAAACAAATATCACTGTAGACGGTAACCATTTTTATAGCCAATTGACCAATTTTAGAGAAAAATTAGATACGGCTCCATATCCAATTATTTTATATCATCCTCTCTTTTACTATTTCGATATAATCGATTTAATACCAAGCATCTGCAAACAAACATTTTCGATTGTTACTGTAACTGTTTTCGTTATTTGTGCCATTTTATTACCGAGTGTCCTCACCATCGTCTGCGTTTTAATCAATATATTTTCTGTTTCTGCTGGTATCATGAGTTTCATGTTTTTTTGGGGTATCGGCCTGAACGGATATTCTGTTACTGTTTTCATTATGGTGATTGGATTTTGTGTAGATTATGCAGCTCATGTTTCTTATGCATACGATTCAGAGAAAGGAATCGATCCAAATAAACGTTTAATTAGTGCCATCACTTTGACAGCCATGCCAATCCTACAAGGTGCTTCAACTACAATCCTAGCCATAATAGTATGTGTTTTGGTTCCTTCTAAGGACGTGATTACATCTATAAAGATTATTTATTTATCATGTGCGATATCTGCAATTCATGGTATCCTTTTTCTTCCTGTCATCCTGTCACTTTTTGATTCATTTAGTCAAAGAATTTTTAGTTGTAAAAGATGTTCCGAATATAATGTTATTGAATTAAACATTGAACAGAACGATAGGAGAAGAAAAGAAGAAGAAAATATCCCAATGAATAAAATTTGAAAACAATTTTATTCCAAATCAAGACGCCAACAAAAAATAAATATAATATATCGGAAATATTTAATATATTGTCAATTTTATTATTTATATTAAACAAAATACTATATACATTTTTTGTGTTTATATCATTTGCTGATTTTTTTTAATTTATATATATGAACCAAATTGTTTTTTGATAAAAGTAATCTCATCTTTAATTTATTGAAATTTAAATATTTAAATCCCCTGCTTTGTGTTTATTTAATCGACAGAATTTAATATAGCAATAATTTTGATTATTATTTAAAGAATATTAAGAATTCTTTAACAAGTATAATAAAAAATCGCGAAGATTCAGCATGTATACATAATTATTATATGACTGATTTTTCGTATAACGCACAATATAAATTGTTTGTGATGATATTAAGCATATAATAAACGTTTTTCAATAATAATTTGTAATTATAACATTCTTCTTGAATAACGAATCCGTATAAAACACTTTGTTACATCTTATGTCTAAATGATTTGTTAAAATTTTTAAATAAAAACAGCCTATGTTTTTAATATGGTATGTAGTTATAGTTCTAATAAAATCGATGTAAATTAGACCAGAAAGCTAAGAATTGTTGAACAGCAAGAATATTCCACCTGGATTTAAATTTTAGAATTTAATCTGACAGTGGAAAATGCACACTCTAAACTCTCCACATTAGATATAAAAGAAGAAAAAGGGTAGGCCCTCTATTGTAATCCTATATACAAAACGTTCAGTTTGCCATTCATGAAGTTTGCAAAAACTTTCCTGTTATATATTTCATGTTTGTTTAAAGAGATATTTTTCATTTATAAATAATTTACTGTTCTTAATTTATTTCATACTCGATCAATTATGTATCTAAAAGTAAATTTTTCTATATTTCAATTCGTGGAAATTTATCACAACAGATTTTATGCCAAAACCTATAAATAATGAAAATATAATAAAATTTAACATATTTGTACCTCTAATTTTCATAAAGAATATTCTGTTCTGCAGGATTACAAAGTAAATAAAAAGTAAATTAGCGCAATTGTGGCTAATCATCATATGACACTTCAGGAAGAGTACAGTATAATGTTTCAAAGTACCAACTACAGTATATTACACAATGTTTTGAAAAAAAATAAGACATTATTTCGCATAGGTCGAATTTATATTTGTTTTAGAACGTTAGGATATTTTATTTGTCAAAATAGATCATTCTTAAATTATTCAGGAATTTATAAATTTATGTATGAATTAATTAAAACTATTCAAGAAAAATCATGTGATATAATAAAAACCTATTTAATTTATACAAAATTACAGAAAAAATTAGAATAAATACTTTCACGTTGATAGTCGCACTATAATCATTAAAAATATACTATCATATGAATAAATGTCATAATTGATATAATAATTTTAAAGATAACAACGATTTAAATTTTAACAGTTGATAAAGAGGCAGATTTAAGAAAAAGCTGGATAAGATATAAATTAAGGCATTACATTATAAGGCAGCTCCTAATCTTCATTAAAAGGTATTAAATACATCTGACACTTCTCATTACTTACTGTACATCTCAGAGCCACAATATGCTTAAATCTGGCCCTAAGATGACATCATAATCAAATGACTAGAAATTCGAAATTAATATGAGTAGAATACGAAAAATGAAAAAGAAATCCTAAGATTTAAACACTTTGTGATATTTTATTCTTCGGTTGAAGTCTATGATACTGTATTTTATTCAGTACCTTCTAAAGTGATCAGGTAAGTTTCAAATTTAATAACAAGTCATCTTTATATAATATGCATTATCCTCGTAATTTTAAATGCCTGAAGTATATATTTTATTCTTCGGTTGAAGTCTATGATACTGTATTTTATTCAGTACCTTCTAAAGTGATCAAGTAAGTTTCAAATTTAATAACTAGTCATTTTTATATAATATGCATTATCCTCGTAATTTTAAATGCCTGAAGTATATGTATTTGTCTAGACTACAAGCCATTCAAATTTTAAATGAGTTTAACTTATGTTTAAACGATGATCATAATGCGTACGATAATAGAGAGCGACTCTTCATTCAGCAACATGGAATTCACCTTGACCTAATTCAGCAGTTGAATTGCATCTAACGTTTTGCTTACTGTGCTGCCATCTATTGGAAGAGGAAAACATTTATGATTGGTATAAAATATACAATATTTTTTCATTCATTCCTTATAAACAAGTAGAAGTATAAGTAAATGAGCATTGTGTGATATTTCTTAAAAATAAGGACTGTAATGCTACTGTCTCAATTAAGCATTTAAATTATGTATTAGTTTATTACTTTGGTTTTCGTTCTCTGAGATTTGGCCCAATTAAGTGGGATCAAATGTACACACACACACACACACACACACACACACACACACACCTACACACACATTCTGTTGCAAAAAAAATAACACACTCCTAAAAAATAGAATGAGAACTGTAAAATTCTGTAAATAAACGCCTTTCAGCTAGATATACAAAGGAATAAATTTCATAATCATCAAGGAACCCACAGGATATTTTGAGAACTTATGAGAAAAGTGAATCTGAGGCCAATATAAGGATATAAGGAGAGCATTCATATAGTTTGGAATTATTTGGCTGGTTTTGCTGTTCTATTACTTTAAGTAATAGATGAAGATCTCTCTATGATGTATCCATCAACAATATGAGCAACTGAAGGAATTTGAGAGAGGCTGCTTCATATACTTACAGCAAACCTACATTATTTTTATGCACCAAAACATGCACATGTCTGCGTGCACACTCACGCATGTGTGCACACATACATACACATAACACACACACACACACACACACACACACACACACACACACATTCACACATTCACACACACACATTCACACACACACATTCACACACATTAAGATTTATTAAAAGACATATTAAATATACAGTATATATGTATTTAACAAGTCTCAATTTGTCATAAATTGTGATGGATCCTTCTCTATTTCAACAGTTAATGGCTACTAGCAGAGAAGCTTAGAAAATTTATCCCATATTAATATAGGCTAAGAATGAATTAGCTGTGATAGACTTGCTGCTTTGTTTCAATATACTTTGGCTGGTTTAGGCTATTCAATATATAATACCTAGGACAGTGGTCTCAAATTGGCAGCCTGTAAAGCAATTTTGTACAGCCTGCAAAGATGTTTTAGTTATTTGTTTAAATACACATTACAATCAGAAAATTATTACAATTTAACATTAATAATTAAACTGTTTTATAATCTCATAATTATATTATGTTATTTCAATAACATTATATAATTATGATATTCATTTTTAATTATTATTTTCATTTTTTCTTAAAAAGAAAAAATGAAAGTAATTACAAATAAATATTTTCCTTTCATTGTAATTTTGTTTAAGAATACTCGACTCTTCATTTCCTTTCAAATTGTGCATTCGGCCCACAAAGCAATTTGAGTTTGAGACCATTGGCCTAGGAGAACCAGCAATTTTTATTTTATAATATTTGGCATAATTTATTTTTTGTATTAATTTTATTTATTCAATATTTGTAAGATTAAAATGTTAATTATTTGTTTCTACAGTGCTTATTATCTTATTAGTTTTATTTTTTCTTGATATAGTTATGATTTATATTTAAATAAATATAGGTAATGTCTCTTTTAAGTTGTTATTATTATGGTGGTTCAGCATTAGGTATCAGCAATAATAATTATGGTATATTTTTGTTAAACTTTAACAAATCTGCTAATAACTGTATGTTAGGAGGAATGTTTGTTTACATTAGAATGTTTCTTGTTGGATGGTTGTTCCAATTAGAATTATTGTATAAAAGAGAAGATGCAGTAATCAATATGATTGACTACATTGCCATAAAAGCACTTATTTTATTTTTGTTTGTATGATTTTGAAGAGTAATTCATTGCTAAATTAGCAATGAATATTTTTCATCATAAAACAAAAAATTAAATTCAAGTATATTATAATAAGATTTTAGAATATTAAAATTGTTGAGAATAATATAAAAATAAATAGGGAGTAAAAATTTTATATTTATCCTTTTAGATCCTACTTATTATTCTTCAGGATATGGACTTAGTTCTTCTCTTCCTCCTACAAGTCACATAACCTCCAGTCTACCACTTTCAAATCTTACTCCTACTTTAGATAGACATCCATCCTATATACCATTAGTTGGACGTGTTAAAGGATTAAATATTACAAGGCAAGCAACTGACGATGATGATTTACATAGGGTAAAAAGCAGCACTAATAATTTTATGACATGGGATACACCATATACTTCAGAAAGTACGAAATTAACTATTGGCAAGACTGAATCTCAACCAAAATCAAAAGATTTTAGTAGTAACAAAGATGAAACAAGAAGTGCCTCATGTAAAGGGAAGGGAGAAAGTCGTGTCAGTAATCGGAAAAATGAAGTTAAACATCAGTTAAAGCAAGCTGTATCTTCTGGTGGAGATAGTAACAAGTCCACATCTGTGATAACTCCCAGCTTGTCTAGTGTGCTGTCCGACAGCTATGACTTAAAGTCACCAAATTCAAAGAATGGACTTGAATGCCCAAAGTGTGTTGTGAATCCCAGTTCTGTAGTAAGAAATGCGAACTCAGTTGATCTTGCCAGTAGTGGTGACAGTGCTGTGATATGTTTAGGCCACACACCTGCTGTGGCTACAGTTACACGAACTGTTGCTCCATCACTTCCTAATTGTACTACTGCAAATAATCATCTTAATATTGAAAATGGAAATGTAAAACCCCATCAAACTATAGCTGGTATGTATAATGAAAAATTTTTTGATTGCATTTGAAATATATTTGTAAAAATGTTTAATTAACTTCTAAGTGCATGTGGGTAAAAATATATATAATTTACCTTTATATTTTTATTGAATAGTTATTATTCTTGCTTGCTTTATTTTTCCTCTGTTCCTCACTGGTTATGTTTATTTAATATTATATAGGAGCTCTTGAGTTACGAACATCTGTATTTATGAATATGAAATTTCACTTTCAAATTTCAGAAAATTTCAAAAATGCTTCAAGAATTTTAAACATTATGATAGCAGAACACTTTAGCAACCAATATTATGTAAAATTAGATAGTTAATTGACATATTATGACAGTATTTCAAGATAGTGGCTATTACAACAAAAACCTCTCTTTTTAATCAGAACTTTTCATTCAGATCTTTGAAATAAGAAACTTATAATTGATCCAGTTGTGAAATATATTACAAAATATAGTATATAAAGTGATTTCAATGCTTTTTGAGCAATATCTGAATTATAATCAACTTGAGTTACGAACAAAACATACATGTGAATTATGTTCGTAATTTGAAGTGTGTGCGCATAAAGTGATTTCAATGCTTTTTGAGCAATATCTGAATTATAATCAACTTGAGTTACGAACAGAACATATATGTGAATTATGTTCGTAATTTGAAGTGTGTGTGCCTAATTAAAATATATTTAAAATTAAAACATTTTCAGTAAATCAAGAAAATATAAAAATTTTACACAATATTGATGTGTGGATAACTTTTTACTTTTTAATAATTTATAAAATAAAATACAAAATAAAGAATGCAAACTAACAATAAATTACATAAATAAATTTAAACTAACAATACTGTTAAACTGCTTTAACTAAAACTGTTTGAACAGAAACACAGCACTTCTTGCAGTAAAGTATCAAACTAAATTTATTAGCTTAAATACATGCAAACGTTTTCGATGTGCTACACATCCTCTTCAGGCATGTAAAGTCTTTATGTGCCTGAAGAGGATGTGTAGCACATCAAAAATATTCGCTTGTATTTAAGCTAATAAATTTAGTTTGATACTTTACTGCAAGAAGTGCTGTGATTTTTATTTAAATAATAAATTTAAAATTAGAAATTTTTTGTTACTTTGCATGACTAAAAGCCTAATTTAGTTTGTATCATTGTTTAATGTGCATTCAAATACAATGAGTACTTCAAGCCAGTTTATAAAGTAAAATGTTCTTATGTGTACTATTTTCATTTAACAGAACATTTATTACACTTTTAACAAAAGAAAAATCACATATTATTACAGCAAAGTCTCAATTTCTGATATTCAGCTTTATCCAACATAACTTCTTGATAATTAATTTTTATGAAATTTTTAATGTCTATTCTCATTGCTGAGGTATCATGAATACTGGATGATCATGCTAAAACTAATAGAGTACACATTTATTAGCATGTATACTCTGTTATCATGCATTCAACTGTTTTTTGTCTATTTTCAAGCATATGGTTAGTTTGTTCAACTTGGTTGTTGGTGGTTTGCTTTGTATTATTTCTTTAAAAAAAGCCACTATTATGAGTAACATAGCAGAGAAGAAAAATTTATAACTGAATTATTCTTCTTTATACATATTTTATCATCTAATTAGTGCTGACTGTAAAAAATTTTAAAATTTTATATAATGTTTTTGACCTATTACAAAGTTATTCTAAGTGTAATACATTAACAGTATGACTCATTAAGACTCATTACCTATAGAATGTTAATGAATCTTTCTGAATCATATTGAGTTTATATAAATTTCATATATTCTACAATTACAATATATCAGAGGCAAACACAACAGTATAAAATTTATTATGTAACGTTTTCGACCTTATCTGTTCCTCATCAGCATTATATACATGCATAAGACACAGAACAACTAACATATACAGTTAAAAATGCTGTTCTAGAACTTAGAACGCAATTCGTAATTTAAAATATAAATACATTTTATGATGACAAAAACATAAATTATTATTTCTTAGAGTAAAAATGCGATTAAAATAATAAATTAAATCAAATATATAAGAATAAAATTAACAAGCTTAATAAATAAGTTAAAAACTTTCAATGTCTATATGTGCTTCATAATAATAATAATTTTAAACTTTAATATTATTATTTTTCTTTTTGTCTAAACTGCATTTCTCTTTTTTATCATAAACTCCCATGCTTTTGGGAGTTTATAATAAATAAAATAAAATAATGTAAAAGAAAAATAATAATAATAAAATAAATAAAAATAAAAAAATTGTCAAATCTAAAAATTGAACCAGCGAT
>AYEL01007347.1:0-12938 GCA_000484575.1 Olivierus martensii | reverse complement strand
TTAAATTTTAGAATATATGAACTCAATACGAAACTTCTCGTGCAATTTTCTCGACAATGCTTGAGTAGTGCACTTTATTGCTCACACATTATATTGTCCTAGGGGACTACTACAAGTATGCAAAATTTCAAAAAAAATCGGTGACCCGAATGTCTGAACCTCCTCTTGTTAGAGTAGAAATGTACTGAAGAGAAACTGGTCTTAGGTCTGAAAACGTTATACTCTATTAAAAGTGTTACTTGCTGATAGGCTGTTTAAACTTTTGTGTTTTTCTATGGATTCAATATGAAGCAAGTTGATTTCTACATATTTTGTGTATAAAGGAGCATACAAAATATTCAAAATATCTGATGTCTCATCTTTAGTGTGCTATTATTGTCCCTTCACTATTATTATTGTTCATACATTCAATGTGCACATACTTAAAGATGTCTTAATTATACACAATATATTCTTATACATTTCATTCACAAACTCTTATTCATTCTCTTCATTTGTCTATTTACATTTTATACATCCAATTTCCATTTGTATTTTTGTTTCTAACAAAAATACAAATGGAAATTGGATTTGGAAAATGGAATGGAATTTGGAAATTTTCAATCTTTATTCTTTTAACTATTCCAATTATTATACCATGTTTGACAGTCATATTACATTATTTTGAGCATTGAAAATTAATATTTGCTGTTTTGGTATCAGCAAACAATGGTATAGTCTGAAGAAAAAGTTGTCTCTTGAAGATTTCAGATGATTCCAATCATCACTTTGTGTAGCCCATAATTTCTGACCTTAACTGTGTCAGAAGATCACTGGAGCAAAAATATCTATTGTCATAGAAATGCATAGGCTCAAAAGGAAAGAAAAATTTAAATCACATTGTAATGATAATGGAAAATTTTAAAGAGTTCAAATGTAACAGAAATGGAATTGTCATTTTTAATTCCTCTTCTGTTTTTTTTTTTTTTATCTTTCTTATTATTATTGATAATATTCAAGTCAACAAAATATAACTATTCGATAAGATATTTATAAATAAAAAAACTAGATATATTAAGGTTTTGGAGTTTGCAAACTGAGCTAACTGGATCTGAAGTTTGTCAAGTTGAAATAATAATCTGTTTGGGATAAACAAAACTTTTGCATTGAGTTTGTTGTATATAAACATACTGTTTAACCTTTAATCAGTAATAAATTCTGCCTGAAAAATCAGGAAATTTTGATTTTAATATTTTATTAAATGTAAATATGATAATACATTTCCATGTTAGCTATTTTCTAATATTTTTGACAAGTATCATTTTATAAATTTGTTTTTTTTTTATTATGAAGTAAAAATTTTCTCTAATAGTCTCATCTTCAAAAACTGAGCACCTCATCTTTATTTTTCATATTGGTTTGATTTTTTTATTCATTTAACTTCAAATAAAGTTCACATATTAATTTTATATTTTCTAAAATGATTTTTAATGGATTGAAAGTGAAGTAAATGAGGAATAAATGAAGAAAAACAAAGTACAGGCAATGCCCAATTTATGTAGGTCCGACATATATAGATCCATACTTATGTAAAAATTCTTTGAACTAAAAAAAAAAAATAAGACCAGAAGTTATTGGTTTTTAAATAATTTTTTCAAACTGTAGAACTTTCAAACATTTGATATTCTTTTTGACTAATTTTGATATATATGCAATTTTTGTGTTTTTGTCTGTATAGATAGTTGATGAGGGTTGAATAGACTGAAAATATTTCTGTTTGGAGTTTCTGAACTTAAATGAAGTGTTTATAGAATCCTACTTTAAAAAGCTATTTCATTCTAAGTTAACTAAAAGAATTTAAAAGAGTGTTATTTATCAGTTGTAGTTTCTTATAAAAACAAAAATATACTGATTGTAGCAGATAAAGATATAATGCAGAGATACAAATATTTTCTCTTAATTTCATCATTTATTATATGAACATGTATTTTATGGGCTTCTTAGGTTAAGTTTAGTTAGAGCTAAGCCCAGACCCAGATTTCTTGTGAAAAACTGAAGGTGTGGGACTCTAAATTGAATCCTAATCCTTTAAGATATACGCAACTGCTTTATTATGTGATTTATTTGCTTATTCTTTAATATAACTGTTTTTAATGTTATGTTTTTGTGACATAATATAGGATACTATTTCAGTATTGTATAGGGTATGCTCTGACATACGTATATTTTGACTCACATAAGTTGGGGATTGCCTGTATAGACTTTTATATCATGATGTACAAAAGTAATGAAGTGTAGAATTAAAAATGTAAAAATCCAATTTGTAGGGGAGACTTGGCTTGACTGGGTACAAAAAAGTTTATGGTTTTATATTATAAAGCACAAATGCAATATTGCAGTTTTTAAAACATAGAATAATATGGTCATATCTAAACATCCATAAAAGCAAAACAATATTATTTTATTGATATATTTAATCTCAATAAAAATAAATTTACATAGCTATCCCAGTTAATCCAATTTTCCTATATTGGGGTTAACTGGGACAGGTATTGGGGTTGACTGGATCAGTGCCAGGATGTCACTTAAGTGAAGTCACGCATCATAATTTATAAACTTTTATTGCATTTAACATGGTAATTATACAATTGAATAATATTTCGATTGGAAAGCTTATCATATTAAAAAAGCTGCTGTTTTCCCCATACATAATTGAAGCTGGCAGTTTCAGGATAATGTCCTTTTTATAAGCATCAGACATATCCTCTGGGGACTTTTCAAATTTGCTGGTGTCTCTCTGTAGTTTCATCCATTCCATAGTGTAGCATTTTCACTTAATAGATTTGTTATTGGTGACAGCAAATTCATATGCCAGATGCCCTACTTCCTTAATTGTAAGTCTTTAATGCATATTAGCTGCAGTTTGGATATAATCTTGAAGCGAAAGTTCTTTTGTGAATATTATCAAATGTTCATTATTTGGGCAAAAATTGACTTTGGATGCATCATCTTCTGTGTTTTTATTTTGTTCACATATCAGGCCAATGTATTTTATGGAATTTGAAATTTCTCTGCACATTTTTTGATAGAGATCTCCCCTTTTAACACACTATCCACAGCATTTCTCAAACTTCTTTCACAGTATGATCTGTTATTGGTAATTTTCACTCGAACATGTAGCATCTTTTCACTTAAAAAGTTTCCACTGTGTGGTTATTTATTTGCATATATTTACAGGCATATAATGTTGTACTTTTATATGAATATAAAATAAAATATATATAATAATGTCATATTTGCATTTTTTGCTGGCCATTAAAAAAACATGATTACATGGCAAGCAAGAATACATGAAGTTAAATGGGCTGACCCAGTTAACCCCATGTAATCTTGGCCCAGTTAACCCCACAATCTCTCATTTTAGAAAATTGCCCTACCTGGTCTGCTCATGCTGGTTAATTTTCTTTAGCATATCTGTGATATGTTTGTTATGATACAGCATTTTCATGCTACCAGCAAATAATTTAAGATTTCATTGTTAATATGAATTACTGATATTAAAAAAATATTCAAAAATTTTACATTCATCTCTCAGATTCAAATCACATGAAGTAACAAGACAGCAATACAACAGAAAGCAGACATATTACATTGAGAGAGTTTCCATTTGGGGTGGCTTTGTATATTGAATTTCAATGTAATTCAGAAGATCTCTCACAGATGGCAGCAAGTGTTCCAGTTAACCCTAGTACTGTAACCATTTAACCCAAGTCTCCCCTATAAAGCATTAAGAATGTATTTGCAAAAACATATTCATAAATACATTTTTTTATTTCTAATTGATAAATATGATATTAAAGAATAGTGTATTGTTTATATTATTGTTAAATTTAATAATAATGTAAAATAATTAAAAATAAAAACAATTTGTTTTATAATTTTATTATTGTTTGATATTCAGTCAATACAAAAATTTTATAAATTATTTAGAAATAGTATTGTTATATATTTAGAAATAGTTTTGTTGTTTAATTAAATGGCTTTCAGACCAAGTACCACTATTTATATAGAGAAAATTAGACATCATCAAATGAGGGTTAATATATTCCTAATTTTATTTAATATTTTTTCTTCTAAAAGGATTATCCATTTATGTATTTATTAAGAAAATATTAATGTTTTTATATTATTAATTCAATATTTTGATATTTTCAGGATCAGTAACACAGCCTCCTACTGCAATTACATATGTCAGTAGACAATTATGTTATCAGTCTATTTCAGAGAGCACTGTATCAAAGTCTGTAACAGGAACTAGTTCTTGTTTAAGTGTTAAAATATCAGGTCATGTAACATCTGTCAGTTCCTCACAGGTAGTATTAGATGAAAGAAATGAGAATAAAAGTTCATCAGAAGATGCAAAAGTTAATATTGAAACACCTATTTGGACAGAACAAAAAGCTGGAGAAAGTGATAATTTGAAGGATTTTCAAAATACAGAAGAATATCAGTCTGAGAAATCAGACAAAACTCCTGTTTTGTGTACAACTTCATCAAATGTGCTTTCATCATATACAGAAAACACTCCATCATTACAAAATGTCTCACTAACAAAAGATCATTCCCAACATACTGTAAAAGTGCCATCCAATGTTAGCACCATTGTTCATGCTCATACTTCATCAAATAAACTTTCAAATGTGTGTTATAAAAATCTTAAAAATACAAAATTAAATGAAGCAAGGAAGAACATTAAAGAAATTAATTATTTACCAATAGCAATTCAACCGAAAAAAGAACAATCATCAGCATGTAAGATAGAACAAGTCAAACCATCTTTGCCAAATAATTGGAATGAACCTAGGAGCTTACAAATCACATGTGATGCTGATATTGAACCTCAAGCAATTAATTTATCACTCCCACAAAAGCTTCCTAAGTCAGAACCAAATGAATTGCCAAACTGTAAAAATTCAAATGTGATGAAACTTCCAGTCACAGAGAAGAGTTATTTGCCTATAAAATCTCTTAGTTATAATGAATTATCTTCCAATTCTCATGCCAAAACTAATCAGCTAGACTCCTGCATAAAACCAAAAAAATTAATTAACTCACATTGGCCACAAACACAAAATTTGGTAACACATTTCGAAAGCAGTTCATCCTGCCAGTCACAAGTGACAGCAGCTCGTTCATTGAGTTCTGTTTCTGTTCGAACTGTTAAAAGTTGCTTGAGTAAGCAGTCTGTGGTGCCTTCAAGTACTCCATTGACAAATGTATCCTCGCTAGTCAAACCTACTCTTTCTTCAACAACAAAATCTAGTCTAAAAAGTGCTACAGCTATTAAAATATCAGGACGAGGGGTTGCAGACTCTAATTGCCATCGAAACAGTGTTTCCATCACTCCAACTTTATCAGCTAGTATTGATAATACTCGTAAGACCACCACAGAAGAAGGAGCAAATAGCACAAATTCATTAACAACAACATTATCTATACCTTTTTCTGGAACAGGTATTAAATTTTTTAATTAAACAAAATTATATAATATTTATTATTTAAAATAAAGAAAAAGTATAGAATTATAGAAAATAATTCATAATAAAAAAGACTTCTTACTGTAAAATCTAAATAAAAGGAAATAAAAGGAAATGAAAAGCCAATTCAGTAAGATAAGCTGTTTAATCAAAAATGTTTTTGGCTATCCACATATTCTGTCTTAGTTATAGTATAACAGAGACAGGATATGTGAATAGCCAAAAATGTGGCTATGTCTTACAAGGAAACATCGCACCCGATGTGTCTGGGATTTTGCCGATATTTTGTCATCTGAAAGAGCATAAACAGTAAATGAAGAATCAACCCTATATTGGGGGCCACTACTCTAGTGTTTTCAAGAAAATCGCTTTTGAAATTTCAGAAATTATTTGTTTTACTTAAATAGTGAATGCTTGGACATTTGACTACATGTTGTAGATATTGGGGGCCACTACTCTAGTGTTTTCGAGAAAATCGCTTTTGAAATTTCAGAAATTATTTGTTTTACTTAAATAGCGAATGCTTGGACATTTGACTACATGTTGTAACAAATCACATGAAGTAACAAGACAGCAATACAACAGAAAGCAGACATATTACATTGAGAGAGTTTCCATTTGGGGTGGCTTTGTATATTGAATTTCAATGTAATTCAGAAGATCTCTCACAGATGGCAGCAAGTGTTCCAGTTAACCCTAGTACTGTAACCATTTAACCCAAGTCTCCCCTATAAAGCATTAAGAATGTATTTGCAAAAACATATTCATAAATACATTTTTTTATTTCTAATTGATAAATATGATATTAAAGAATAGTGTATTGTTTATATTATTGTTAAATTTAATAATAATGTAAAATAATTAAAAATAAAAACAATTTGTTTTATAATTTTATTATTGTTTGATATTCAGTCAATACAAAAATTTTATAAATTATTTAGAAATAGTATTGTTATATATTTAGAAATAGTTTTGTTGTTTAATTAAATGGCTTTCAGACCAAGTACCACTATTTATATAGAGAAAATTAGACATCATCAAATGAGGGTTAATATATTCCTAATTTTATTTAATATTTTTTCTTCTAAAAGGATTATCCATTTATGTATTTATTAAGAAAATATTAATGTTTTTATATTATTAATTCAATATTTTGATATTTTCAGGATCAGTAACACAGCCTCCTACTGCAATTACATATGTCAGTAGACAATTATGTTATCAGTCTATTTCAGAGAGCACTGTATCAAAGTCTGTAACAGGAACTAGTTCTTGTTTAAGTGTTAAAATATCAGGTCATGTAACATCTGTCAGTTCCTCACAGGTAGTATTAGATGAAAGAAATGAGAATAAAAGTTCATCAGAAGATGCAAAAGTTAATATTGAAACACCTATTTGGACAGAACAAAAAGCTGGAGAAAGTGATAATTTGAAGGATTTTCAAAATACAGAAGAATATCAGTCTGAGAAATCAGACAAAACTCCTGTTTTGTGTACAACTTCATCAAATGTGCTTTCATCATATACAGAAAACACTCCATCATTACAAAATGTCTCACTAACAAAAGATCATTCCCAACATACTGTAAAAGTGCCATCCAATGTTAGCACCATTGTTCATGCTCATACTTCATCAAATAAACTTTCAAATGTGTGTTATAAAAATCTTAAAAATACAAAATTAAATGAAGCAAGGAAGAACATTAAAGAAATTAATTATTTACCAATAGCAATTCAACCGAAAAAAGAACAATCATCAGCATGTAAGATAGAACAAGTCAAACCATCTTTGCCAAATAATTGGAATGAACCTAGGAGCTTACAAATCACATGTGATGCTGATATTGAACCTCAAGCAATTAATTTATCACTCCCACAAAAGCTTCCTAAGTCAGAACCAAATGAATTGCCAAACTGTAAAAATTCAAATGTGATGAAACTTCCAGTCACAGAGAAGAGTTATTTGCCTATAAAATCTCTTAGTTATAATGAATTATCTTCCAATTCTCATGCCAAAACTAATCAGCTAGACTCCTGCATAAAACCAAAAAAATTAATTAACTCACATTGGCCACAAACACAAAATTTGGTAACACATTTCGAAAGCAGTTCATCCTGCCAGTCACAAGTGACAGCAGCTCGTTCATTGAGTTCTGTTTCTGTTCGAACTGTTAAAAGTTGCTTGAGTAAGCAGTCTGTGGTGCCTTCAAGTACTCCATTGACAAATGTATCCTCGCTAGTCAAACCTACTCTTTCTTCAACAACAAAATCTAGTCTAAAAAGTGCTACAGCTATTAAAATATCAGGACGAGGGGTTGCAGACTCTAATTGCCATCGAAACAGTGTTTCCATCACTCCAACTTTATCAGCTAGTATTGATAATACTCGTAAGACCACCACAGAAGAAGGAGCAAATAGCACAAATTCATTAACAACAACATTATCTATACCTTTTTCTGGAACAGGTATTAAATTTTTTAATTAAACAAAATTATATAATATTTATTATTTAAAATAAAGAAAAAGTATAGAATTATAGAAAATAATTCATAATAAAAAAGACTTCTTACTGTAAAATCTAAATAAAAGGAAATAAAAGGAAATGAAAAGCCAATTCAGTAAGATAAGCTGTTTAATCAAAAATGTTTTTGGCTATCCACATATTCTGTCTTAGTTATAGTATAACAGAGACAGGATATGTGAATAGCCAAAAATGTGGCTATGTCTTACAAGGGAACGTTGCACCCGATGTGTCTGGGATTTTGCCGATATTTTGTCATCTGAAAGAGCATAAACAGTAAATGAAGAATCACCCCTATATTGGGGGCCACTACTCTAGCGTTTTCGAGAAAATCGCTTTTGAAATTTCAGAAATTATTTGTTTTACTTAAATAGCGAATGCTTGGACATTTGACTACATGTTGTAGTGGCGTAGTGGTTACATCAGGGTTCCAACGGTCTGAGGGTGTAGGTTCGATTCTCGGTACTTTCTGAATTTTTTTTCCTCTCTAAACTTTTGCACTTTTTAAAGTTTACATTATATTTGGATTTTTAACAATTATTTAACAATTTTCAGATAATTATTTCAAATATTTTAAGCGATTTACAAATATTACATACAATAGTAGGACATAACTCTTCACAATAATTATAAAGTGTATTCTGGAATATAACTATACATTATTTGCGATGTTTACTTCTTGCAATATTTACTTCTTTTGCCAAGTAAAGAATTTTATATCGCGTTTTCAAAACTGTCCTTATTTATTAGAAGTAAAAACCAGCCCTTCCCATTAATGACATTTTAAATAATCCACCGCCAAGAAGATTGAAATCAAGACACCCATCATGGGAAGTCAGCCCTAGTCCTGAGCTCTGGACAGAGTACTGGGACTGTGCTGATGTTACCAACAAAAACCTAGTTGATAATCCAACCTCCAAACTCCCTGGCTTTGAATTACTTAGAAGAATGTGGTGTAACCCCAACAGAATCTGTACAGGACATGGAAGATCAAGAGTTTGGCTCAACAGGTGTGGATTCATTAAAAGTCCCCTCTGCGATTGCACCACCGATGTCCAGACAATTTGAACATATTGTGTCCTCCTGCCCCAAGCGCTGTTTCAGTGGCTCTCTCTCCGAAATTCACCATGTGTCTGATGAGGCCTTTGCTTGGCTTTCTTGCTTGGACATTAATCTCTAATAATTCATGTTTTCATTCTCACTATTTTTTTTGTAATTAACTTGCTGTGTTGTTTTTCTTGCCATACGCAATAATAATAATAAGAAGTAAAAAGAGAAATAACATCCAGAGAAGATACAATCAAAATCCATTCGTTAATCCATTATCAATTGTCAGCACCAATTTATCATGATATGTTAAAATATGCTTGGTATGCAGCAAAATTAGTTGAAAAAAGAGATGTATTTTTAAACGTGAATCAGGTTTCATTTTCCGACATTATTAAAACTTCCAAATGTAATTGTGGGATGGCTGCATTTGTAATGTTCTTGGTGCCAACATATTTTATGTTTCAATGTTTTTATGATAAATATCATAATAATGATTGTATATCTAATGAAAAAACTTCTATGTTAACAGTAATATCATGCAATATTTTAAAATATTTTAATAAATAAAATCAATTGTGACTTTATTTTATTGTAATATCTATCAGAATTAAATCAAAATATCTATCTTCGTTGTATTTACATAGTTGTCGATTTTTGAAATGAGTCTCGTCATTCTTCATAGATCGCTTAAAACGTTTGAAATAATTGTTAAAAATTTAAAATATAATGTAAACTTTAAAAAGTGCAAAAGTTTAGAGAGAAAAAAACATATAATGTAACTTTAAAAAGTGCAAAAGTTTAGAGGGAAAAAAAATTCAGAAAGTACCGAGAATCGAACCTACACCCTCAGACCGTCAGAACCCCGATGTAGCCATTACGCCACTACAACATATAGTCAAATTTCCGAGCGTTCGCTTTTTAAGTAAAACAAAAAATTTCTGAAATTTCAAAAGCGATTTTCTTGAAAAAGGCTAGAGTAGTAGCCCCCAATATAGGGGTGATTCTTCATCTATTGTTTATGCTGTTTCAGATGACAAAATATCGGCAAAATCCCAGACACATCGGGTGCGATGTTCCCTTGTTAGTTATACTGTAACTATGGATAACTGAAAACATTTTTGATTAAATAGTTTATCTTGCTGAATTGGCTTTTCATTTCCTTTTATTTACAGTAAACTCCCTCTTATCTGGTCTTGCTTTAACCAGCTGCATTTTAGCTGAGCTATGGGCATAAATAAAAATAAAAAAGAGTAAACCATTCCAAGAAAAGTGCTTGGAATTGTAGTAAGATATATCAAATAGCAAGATAATTTGTCTGTTATTTAAATAATTTCTAACAAAAATTGTGTGATATCAAAAAATGAATTTAAATCAAAATGGCAAATGAAGATTACAAATTTTTCATCTAAATAAATGCTACTTATAAATCTATATATCTATATATAATCTTCTCCTTATATATAATCTATATATAAGGAGTAAATTAAAAAATATATATATTTACTGTATATATTTTTTATTTGATTTACAACCTATAGTATTTTGCATGTGTTTTTGGATTAACTGGCCATTTGTTTATTTGACCTGGGATCCCATAGGGGCTGGTTAACAGGGAGTATACTGTGTATAGAAATCATAAAAATTTTAATAAACATATGTTTGATAACATTTACTTATTATAAATTAAATACTTATTTAATATGGATGTGCATGTGTGCATAAAATTTAAATTATCATCTTCAAGCACAGTTTCTCAAAAGAAAAATAAAATTAATGTTTGTTAATGGTATAACAATAAATAAATAAGCTTTTTTTTTCAGTGGAAAAAAGAGAGATAGAATTTATTACGGAAGTACTTTCGACTTCAGTAAGTCATCGTCAGCCGTACATAAAATCATTTTATGTATGGCTGACGATGACTTACTGAAGTCGACAGTACTTCCGTAATAAATTATATCTCTTTTTTCCACTTTGAAAAAAAAGGCTTATTTATTTACTGTTATACCATTAATACAAGTGGAAGTTTATTTATACTTTATTAATGTTTGTTAATGTTGTTAGAAATAAAATTTCAACATCAATTTTTGTCATAATTATACAACATAATATTTTAAATTTTTTCTGCTTGAGAAATATTTCGCCAAACAAAATTCTTAAGATCATGAAATAATATAAAAATTTAATAAAAAGTATAAATTATTTATTTTGTAAATTATTAGTTAATCTATATACTCATTTTATATAGTTGAATTTATTTGCTTTAGAAACTTTTAAAATATTGCTATATGATAGAGGAACAAATTGAAAAATAAACTGCTTATCCCACTGTTACTAAGCTTAAAAAGTTCATAAATAGCACAAAAAGCAGTATGTACGTATATAACTTTAATATACAAAAACGTTTTCGATACAATACGTATCCTCTTCAGTTGTATAAACATTTACAGATATAAAGAATACATGTGTTCTAGAACATAAGACTTTAGAACAAAACATTCAAAATTTAACAAATTTAAAAAAACTTACAAATTTAAAATTCAAAATTTAAATTTAAAAATTGTCACCATATTCAAAGAGAAAAGACAAAAAATTAAAATAAATACTTTAACAAATGAAAATAAAAAAAAAATCAATAAAGATCCCACTGACACGCTTGTTTCGAAGGTTAATAGACTTCTCCGGCAACCTAACTTACCCCCTTATATTAGTAAACGTAAGGTGGTCAACCCAGCATGTCTGAGGATTTTCTCGTACATTAAAACACATAAAGACCCTCCCGCACCCCGGCCCATAGTAGAAAAATTGCGATCTCCAACTTATCAGATTGAAAAACAGCTGGCAAAATGGTGTAACGCTAGGCTGACTCCATACCCTTACACGGTATCCTCCTCTGAAGAATTTCTCCAAAGGTTAAAGTTAGTAAACCCAAAAAGTGTTCATAACTTCTGCTATACTAGGAGATATCAAAAACAAACAATCAAAAACAAACAAAAACAACGGATCGAAAACGTTACCGTTTAATTCTGTTTTACTCTGCTAAATAGTGCTGTATTTGTTTGTTTTTGATATCTGTTAGTAAACCCAGCACATAGCATCGCCAAGTAAAGAATTTTATATCGCGTTTTCAAAACTGTCCTTATTTATTAGAAGTAAAAAGCAGCCCTTCCCATTAATGACATTTTAAATAATCCACTGCCAAGAAGATTGAAATCAAGACACCCATCATGGGAAGTCAGCCCTAGTCTTGAGCTCTGGACAGAGTACTGGGACTGTGCTGATGTTACCAACAAAAACCGTCAGCCCTAGTCCTGAGCTCTGGACAGAGTACTGGGACTGTGCTGATGTTACCAACAAAAATCTAGTTGATAATCCAACCTCCAAACTCCCTGGCTTTGAATTACTTAGAAGAATGTGGTGTAACCCCAACAGAATCTGTACAGGACATGGAAGATCAAGAGTTTGGCTCAACAGGTGTGGATTCATTAAAAGTCCCCTCTGCGATTGCACCACCGATATCCAGACAATTGAACATATTGTGTCCTCCTGCCCCAAGCGCTGTTTCAGTGGCTCTCTCTCCGAATGTGTCTGATGAGGCCTTTGCTTGGCTTTCTTGCTTGGACATTAATCTCTAATAATTCATGTTTTCATTCTCACTATTTTTTTTGTAATTAACTTGCTGTGTTGTTTTTCTTGCCATACGCAATAATAATAAGAAGAAGTAAAAAGAGAAATAACATCCAGAGAAGATACAATCAAAATCCATTCGTTAATCCATTATCAATTGTCAGCACCAATTTATCATGATATGTTAAAATATGCTTGGTATGCAGCAAAATTAGTTGAAAAAAGAA
>AYEL01007220.1:0-15460 GCA_000484575.1 Olivierus martensii | reverse complement strand
TATTAATATGTTATTTAGAATAATATTCAACATATGTTTTAGCTGCAATTATTAATAGCATTTCTTTAATTTTAAAAGGTTTCATAGCGAATATCACGTTTTCTTTCAACTAACTATCATCGATTTGAATTTTTTCACCATTATGAATCATATCTGTAAAAGTGTAATTAATATAAATAATGCTAATAAATAATGCGCCATACATAATCGAATGTCAAATATTAATACAAATATAAGCCTCCTATAATAAAATCTGATAAAATACATATTTTAAGTTTTAAAAGGAAAGAAAAACACGTGTTCTTTTGCCCCACGAGCAGTTTTGAATCATTTCCATTTTCTATGCATAATGCATCAAGTCTTTTCAAATAATATATGTAATTTAAAGTTACAAAATTAAAAAATAAATAGTTGCAGCCCATTAATGAACACGGCTAACGATTGAAAGGCTTTTAAGTTACTAAGACACCAAGCATAACATTTTGAAACTACGATTTAATATAAAACCCTTATTTACTAAACATAAATATTACCTCATGGCGTGTCTAAATGAAAATCTCTTGCCTAATAATAATGAAAATAAATAATGCGCCATACATAATCGAATGTCAAATATTAATACAAATATTAGCCGCCTATAATAAAATTTGATAAAATACATATTTTAAGTTTTAAAAGGAAAGAAAAACACGTGTCCTTTTGCCCCACGAGCAGTTTTGAATCATTTCCATTTTCTATGCATAATGCATCAAGTCTTTTCAAATAATATATGTAATTTAAAGTTACAAAATTAAAAAATAAATAGTTGCAGCCCATTAATGAACACGGCTAACGATTGAAAGGCTTTTAAGTTACTAAGACACCAAGCATAACATTTTGAAACTACGATTTAATATAAAACCCTTATTTACTAAACATAAATATTACCTCATGGCGAGTTTAAATGAAAATCTCTCTTGCCTAATAAAGTTTTAAAGCTTAATTAAAACTTTCTTTAACATTTCAATGGATTCCTTTGGAGAAAATATACACATATGTAGAAAATATGTAACATATTTTTTAATATGCAATTGCCAGTTTTAATATTCTAAATATTGCTAATTTCCTTAAGTGATGTCCGTTTGCCCCACAGTTAACATATACATATAACATCTATAAAAGACAACATTAACGTTAATGTAACAAAATATAATATACTTACATAATCTTGTATTTGTGCAAAAAGCAGACATTCGCATATTGTAACTGAAGCAAAAACCAAACCAATAGCTATAAAAGGAATCCGTTCATAAGATGTAACAAATATACCATAATAAAAGAAGCATGCTTCAGAGAGCATGCAGCACAAAACGATGGTTGTAACGAAATTTCCGTATGCATCGTCAAATTTTTCAAACATTTCACACAACTCTGCATGTTTAAATTCCTCTAAATACAACACATCTTTCATTGAAGCCGGATTATTCTTGCAATTTTTGAAACGCATCCAAATATTTTTAAATCTGCGTCTTATAAATACGATACATATAACAATGACTCCTGCGACATTATATAATGCAATAATACACCAAAAAAGCATAAGTTGGCAAATTACCTGACAGGTAATATATCTTATATTATTTTCAGGCATTAAGTCTTTTTTCGCAGTCATCGTTATCACTACAGAAATAAGAAAACTTTGTATACAAATAGCTAAACAAATAGCAAGATCGACCCAATTTCTAATTTTAGTCAAGTAAGCAATTTCTCCTTTGTAATTTTCTTGACGACTTTGGATTTTTACTCTTTTAGAAAAGAATAGCCCAGTTATGCATATTGAGTATACCGAAATGGATCCGACTGTAAGCATTTTAGATATCCTAATAGAAATTTCATTATCTTGTACCGCATAAACGAATCCTCCGCAGCGATCAATACATGTTTTTTTATCAACCAAGCTAATATGGATAGACCATGTTGCGGCTATCCATGTAAATATCATAATTAAGCATTTGTATGCTTTATATAATTTATTTTGTGTGAAATCAATTTGACATGTATGCAAGATTTCGATACCCAAAAGTTTGAGACCGAAAGTGGTCGGACTCATAAAACAATTGAGACAAATTCCAGATTTCTCCATACTTCTTTTATCTATAAAGAAAAAATTAGGACATATCGTTATTTGATTATACGAATTAACAATATAAAAGTTTGCATTTAATATTTTTTATATTTCAATAATATTCTTTTATTCAATTCTGGATTTTTTCATGTATGGTTTAATGCCACTTTCCTCCTTGTGGGAGCTAGGCCGGAGGGTATCTCATTACCCACCACGAGCCGTCACATGCCTTGTGGTGTCAGTCATTAGGTGGAGATACAGTAGATTCAAAAGCCGGGCTCAGATCTTTCCTGAAAAACATCTGGTGGTATAGAACCCAGTAATTAAACCCAGATCTTTCAGAGAGGAAGCATAGGAAACTTTTAGAGCAGGGGTTCCCAAAGTTTTTCCTAGGTGGGCCAAATTGTAAATTCCAAATAATTTGGCGGGCCAAACAATAACCAAAGTGTTATGGAAAACTACGTTCGAATCGATAAAAGTTAGACACAAGGGAAAGATTTATACTAATTTTACAACATAATCGTTCTTTATTTATGACAATAATTACTTTTTATTATAAAATGTTTGAAATAGCGTTGAACTTCAAAATAATTTCAAAATAATAAAAAATAGCTAAATACATTTCAAAATAAATTCTCAAAATAATTAAAAAATTGCTAAATAATTTCAAATAAAAAAAAAAAAATAATAAATTCACCAATCTGAAATGTGTAACTTGTGCAGTTGTTGCTCTTTTTAATATTATTATTTGAGTTTTGTTTCTAAGTCGGTTGAATGTATCTTAACAACGCTTATAAAAGTTTATTAGTTAATTTTGATCTCAATTTGGAATTATTTCTATTCATGATTGAGAAAGTTTTTTCGCATATAGAAGTGCTTCCTAATAATTAAAACATATTTGAAAGCACTTATTCATGTATTTTTTAACTGAACAATTTTTAATTATAATATGATAAAATTTAATATTTTTGTAAAAATGTAAATTATTTCTATGAATTCAAGATGGAGGATAATCTGACATCGCAGGCCGGATTTCTAGGGTTTGAGAGCCGCATTTGGCCCGCGGGCCGCACTTTGGGAACCCCTGTTTTAGAGCATTATCCGACAAACTGCAATTCTTCAATATTCTTATATTTTTTATTGAAAAATAACTAAAAAGAAGTCATGTTTAAGAATGTCTGAATTAAAAAATTATATTAGTATGTTATCCACGCCTGACTATATTTAAATAAATATTCATTATTTGTTTAATATGTAATTACTAGATTCGCATGGAAATGCGGACACCTATCAACATGGAGGCTCAGATTCAATTTCTCGTCCCAAACTTCTACTTTTCCAAGAGTAGCAATTGGTAGTTTCAACTGGTAGATTGAAGAAAGGGGTTCATTCCCATTCTTCAACCAGTTGAAGCCATTTGAATGTATTGTGGATGATAACGAGTGGTGTTTAAATTGCCTGACATTAAACATATTCCATGCGAAAATGATCAGTTTAATTAAAGTTAATTCATTTTACCATAACTACTAGTTGGTCTTTTAGGCCTGAGCAAATATAAACTGATTAAAAATACAATAATATTAATCTAAATTTGATTTACAAATTTCAGCAACTCATTTTTGTAAACTAATATCATCTTATAAATTATCAATTGAACAGTATGCAATTCTGGTGTCCAATGTGAATTATTATGCAATATTTGGCTAGATGTGCTATGTGAAATGAAACCTCTCAAAAAGATATGCATTGGCATTTTTGATAAATGATATTGGAGAATGTAATCTGGAATAGGAGATTATTAGGAGAGCTATAGTTCATTTCAATATAACCTGACGGTAAATCACTACCATTGTTGTGGGTATTTCTACACAAAGGAAAATAGTCCCTATTAGTAAATTTAATATAAATATTTTAAATATAAAAATGATATATTATCCTATAATTTGTTGTTTTGGGAAATAAAATATCGAAATATTAAATTATTGAGATAATCTTTAAATATATATTTTAAAATCACGTGTGATATCCTATAATTTGTTGTTTTGGGAAATAAAATATCGAAATATTAAATTATTGAGATGATCTTTAAATATATATTTTAAAATCACGTGACAATAGTTACAACCGAAGATCGCGTGACGTCACTATCAGTTGAGAGTGAGACGGAGTATATTAATAATAAATTTGGGCGCGTTCCAAACCTCAACAGTAAGTCATCAATGAATATTTTCTTTTGATGTCAGAAATAACTCAACATCAGCTTGTTTCTGTTTCTGTTTAACGTCGTTGTCTCTGTTTGACGATGATAATGTTTTTTATTCATATTTTACGCCCCTTTTCCAATCAGAAAGATTACTAATGATGCGGGGCTAGTTCCAACCACGGGCTGCACCCACACCCATGAAGGGGGGCGGATGGTGAAGGACGGGGATCGCCGTGAAGGGCCCAGCACCCCGAAAAAAACTCGGGTCCACCAGTGTGGCACGCCAATGCGTTACTACTCGGCCATCCGGCCGCCCGATGATAATGATTTGTTACACTCTAAATTTTAAAAGCTTATCATCTAGCAGGAACTACTTTTCTGCGACGTTAAAAAAATGGTGTCAACCGGTGTGAAAACGCTCACACACTCACCACCGCTAGAGGCGTTGTAGCTGAACGGTGCAGTCGGTGTGTTGACACCGGTTTACACCGTTTTTCTAACGTCACAGAAAAGTAGTTCCTGCTAGATGTGTGAGGAAGTTAACTTTGACCAATCCTAATTTTATTTTATTATGCACTATATTATTTATTTATCGTTATTTTCATCTATGCTAACGTATTATCTTTTAGTTTAAAAGTTAACTTACTTCCACCTTCTCTGTCATAGTTGGCAATCAGGTGATACGGAATCGGAACCCGTCTCCGGAAGAGCTATCCCGGTTAATGATGTCCTCTTATCTACATAAATTTTACCACTGAAACTGATATGTGAAAATTAGAATGATTCATATCGGTGTTTTGTTCGATATATAAATTAATTGTAAAGATAATGACATGAATGAATTACTCTGTAAACTAATAGCTTTGAATATGTTACGTATAAGTATGTAAATGAGCGAGTACGGAAGTGTTCGTCACCGAGTATAAAAGGGGACGCATCCGAACAGCCAATTGAAGTGCTGAATTTCCAGACGTAGAATTGGCGAAAGTGACAAGTGAGTTTCTTGTAAGGATCAACTATTGTTGAAGCTTGTATCGGAGGTGGAGGTATTAGAAGTGAAGTAGTCTTTAAGGTTTATTCCGTTGTGGAAATTTTGATATTTGAGTTAGAGTAAACAAGTTTTATTGGATACGTGTTTGTTGCTTTATTATAGTTTCAATAAAGCATTTGTTAACACTTTTGTAAGTGTTTTGAGTCTAATAAATTTATAGTTTTATTATTATTTAACTTGTTTGGAAATTTATTTAATTTATTAGTGAAAGTTCTAACATCGTTTTTGTTCATTTTACTGCTAACACTTAATCGGTACTTTTAGTGTAAGTTCCGATATTTGGTTTCGTTTCGTCAGTTAGATGTTACGTTGTTGTTGGATTGTTTTATAATTACTTAGCATTAAGTTAGAACTTAGAAAAAAGACCTGAGCTCACGCAGAACTCTGGAATTTGCAGAGTCACTAGCCGTTAGGTTTAGCTTATAATTACAATTATTACTAGTCGTTCTAAACCGCGACTTTGCAGATGATAAGGTTTTAAAAGTTACAGAGTGTAACAAATCATTATCATCGTCAAACAGAAACAACGACGTTAAACAAAAACAGAAACAAGCTGATGTTGAGTTATTTCTGACGTCGAAAGAAACTAATCACTGATGACTTACTGTTGAGGTTTGGAACGAGCCCATTGTTATTTTCAAATCGCGTATGAATACAGTGTTACCTTTGGTAGTTCGTCTCTCAGGATATCTTGAAACAGACAATAGTGGCCGTATGGATTTGTTGATAAACAAGATAACGAAATGCCTTTCATCAATGGTGTATTTCAAATAATTAAAAATTCATTTTATTTTTAACTAACTTTCCGAAGAAAAGTGAAGGTAAAACATAGGATCCACATTTATGTTTTTTGGGTCCCCACTAATAAATTTAAAATAATTGCAGGTTTTCCTGAAATTTTGTAATAACTTTCATTAAATGACATCTCGATATTGCATCCTTTCATCCTTAAGATCGTTTAATTCTATTGGATAGGATTTAATTTTTATCAAAACTTTATACTTGCATTATTGACAATAGGTTATATTAAATATTAAGCAACAATATTAAGCTTAACAGATATTATTATCTAATTATTGCTAATAGAGGTTTATTGGGACGATTATATCTCCGAGTACACTAATTTACTGGCAGAGAAATATATCCCGCAAATTTTGATCACGTTAGGTCAAAATATGTGTGGTGTATATATAATACAACAGACAAATAGAAATAATGATTTCAAAGTGCTTCCCTTTGGGGTGATTTTGATTTCGGTATCTTGTATTACTCCTAGGGACATATAAAATAATTCTGCAAAGTTTAGTGACATTAGACGATATTGGAGCCTATGAGGGACAAACAGAAAAACAAACATAGCATTTTATATAGGTGGAGAATTTATGCCAGAAATAAACAGGAGAATTAAACTAGCTTGGATTGCTTTTGGTAAAAACAACTTAATTTTAAAAGAAAAAATGCTACTATTCTTGAAAATAAAAAATTTTGATCAATGTATTCTGGCAGTTTTAACATATGGATCAGAAAGTTGGACTCTAACGAAAAGAGCTATTCAAAGAATGCAATGTATACAAAGCATTACGGAAAGATTTATGCTAGGAATATTTACATGAGACAGAAAACGAAATACTTGGGTAAAGACTGAAACAAATCTTATAGATGTAATCCAAAAGATAAAAGAGCAGAAGTGGACAAGGGCTGGACATATAATATAATAAGAATAAACGATAACAAAAGGAAAACTAAAATACATCTCCGAATACCAAGGGATAAAACACGACCAAAAAAGAGACTCGGTCGTCTTCGACAGGTGAGTTCAAATGTTACCTGATAATATGTGAATATATAAAATTAATTAAATGTAAATTTTAGTAAAAGAAAGAATTATTACTAAATAGGGTCACTACGGATTTTTATTATATGGCCTTATAAAAAGAAAATTAAATGTTTTTAGCGTACAAAATTGGTATGTAAAATTTTTTGTATTTAAAGAATATTGATATAAGTGTTAATATTTAAAATTTATTATTACAGCATGGTATGTGTCATAGAACTGAAGAGGGCTTAAGAAGCCGAAATGAATCTTCTATTATAACCATGCTTTCAATATGTATTTAAAAAAATATATATATAAATTAGAAATAAAATAACTAAAGAAGAAATGGTTCCTTAGTATTAGTCATAATATTGTTGTGATAAACCAGTGTCTATATAATGGAGAATATACAAATTACAATAGAAACTATGGTAAAAGTGAACACTGCCTAAATAAAAATAATTGTGGTAATCCAAATAATCTAAATTGAGATAATTTTCAACTTCCAATTCGGAGCTACTGTAGTCCACCATATTGTTTTGCTAGATAATCTGTAGAATAAATTTTAACCCGCCCAAATTCGGCCGGTTAAGTTAGTCGGTAGTTTTATCCTAGAGATTTCACATCGTGCAACGCTGCAAGCTAAATCTGCATATTAAAGCCTGTTTAAATCTGCAGAATAAGACTCGTGCAACCGGCCCTAAGGGATGTTTTATTTTACTTGGAATACATTTCCTGAAGCCAATCTGAATTTTTTGATAGATTTCAGGAGCAGAGTATTTTTTCCGAATATTTGTACATGGCTCACATGCGGGAGAACAAATATACATACACACATATACAAATATTCATTCACATATATACATACATCTTTACAGAGATCACATAGTTACAAATACTTATATACAGATAGACAAATAAAACATACAGAACTATATAATAATAATCAAATTATTATATAGTTCTATAATCAATCAAATTATACTATACAATAATAATTATGTATGTTTGGGATATTATAAAATAACATCCTGTCTTTTATAATTAAAGATTTATTTAATTTCAATATTTAACTGCTGAAGGGTGTAAGCGTATGTGTCTATGTAGTGTGAAACACCGCTATGAGCCGCAGAAATTGTTTGCCTTCATTGCAATACCGCAATAGCTGCTGCTAATGCGGTATTGCAATGAGGTCCATTCGCCGTTTCTTGTGGTGTTCCGTTAAATGCAGGTCACCCACTAGCACCACTGGCTAACATTCCTGAGCCGATAAAAACTGAGTTATAGCTTTCATATCCAGCTTGGATGGATTTTCGAAAATACCTTCGACCTTTAACGTTAGTCACGCATTCAAAAATGACCCAAGTGCACAATTTAAGAGCACTCTGAATGCGCAACACATACAGCTTTACTTTAAATAAAAACTGAGTTATAGCTTGCATATCCAGCTTGGATGGATTTTCGAAAATACCTTCGAACTTTAACGTTAGTCACGCATTTAAAAATGACCCAACTGTACAATTTAAGAGCACTCTGCATGCGCAACACACACAGCTTTACTTTATCATCCGCATTCCCAAACTGAGATTTGAACTCATTACATGGCGGGTTTCGAACGGGATTTCATTTGAACACGCTTTACTTTATCATCGGAATTTTCAAACTGAGATCTGAACTCATTACATGGCGGGTATCGAACGGGATTTCGTTTGAACACTATATGTATGAATTTCAGCTTTACTTTATCATCGGAATTTTCAAACTGAGATCTGAACTCATTACATGGCGGGTATGGAACGGGATTTCGTTTGAACACTATATGTATGAATTTCTAACAAAACCTGAAAAATTTTAAATAAAATATTCATTGTCGGAATGAATATCACTTACATTATATGGTAGCTTTTCTTGAGTCACACTTTTCACAATTTTTTGAGAAAAATTATATTGTAACTACAATTGATATTTGTTTGTTTATATGTAATTAGGTTTGGTTAGAATAGATAACCCGCCATAGCCCATGAGGGATATTTCGTATCTGGCGGCAGCCATTTATAGAACCCATCATAGGCTGGCCAACACCCATAATAAGGACTAATCGTGTAAGGACTAATCGTGTAAGGACTAATCGATAGAACCCATCATAGGCTGGCCAACACCCATAATAAGGACAACTAAATCGTGGAAGGAAGGGGTTCAACAGGCCGGGACCACACCCCTCCTGAAAACCTGGAGGTGTGGGCCGGATTTGAATTCGGGTCCTCCAGAGTGGTAAGCCAAAGCTTTAGCACGCAGCCATCCGTCCGACATATGTAATTACGCTTTTCTCTTTATGTGTATTTGAAATTACGTATTGATTATATGATAGTAACAGCAATACTAATCGATAACTAAATCGTGGAAGGAAGGGTTCAACAGGTCGGGACCAGACCCCTCCTGAAAAACTGGAGGTGTGGGCCGGATTTGAATTCGGGTCCTCCAGAGTGATAAGCCAAAGCTTTACCACGCAGCCATCCGTCCGACATATGTAATTACGCTTTTCTCTCTATGCGTATTTGAAATTACGTATTGTATTATATGATAGTGATAGTAATCTTAAACAGATTACTTGTGAGTTTATTATATTAATCGATTCAATTGTGCATATCGATAATTTCATGGTTTCAGTGATCGATTAGGAAATATTTTCAAAATTAAATAAATAATCAATAGAACCGGAATATTTATTCTCTTCTTGTTATATAAAATTTAATTATTTTACAAGAGACAAGCCTAATCGATAAATTATTAACGGGTGGAAAATATTTCATTAAATTAAAATAGACGCATTATTGATTAACATAAATAGATCACATACATATATTTCTTCTAAGTATTTCATATATTCATCGATTCAATTGTGCATATCGATAATTTCATGGTTTCAGTGATCGATTAGGAAATATTTTAAAAATTAAATAAATAATCAATAGAACCGGAATATTTATTCTCTTCTTGAATATAAAATTTAATTATTTTACAAGAGATAAGCCTAATCGATAAATTATTAACGGGTGGAAAATATTTCATTAAATTAAAATAGACGCATTATTGATTAACATAAATAGATCACATGCATAGATTTCTTCTAAGTATTTCATATATTAGCATATATCCCATTAGTATTCAATAAATCTTACATTTTTCGAAGTAGATGTACGTTATCCTTAATTCAAAATAGAAGTTTAATGAACGTATTAAATTTATATTAATTAATCATATTGAAAATTGATGAAAAATTCGCTATAGTTTTCTGATTTTATCTATGGGAAACCAAATAGGGGACACTACAAATGTTTAATCATATTGAAAATTGATGAAAAATTCGCTATAGTTTTCTGATTTTATCTATGGGAGACCAAATAGGGGACACTACCAATGTACACTACTTTATAAATTACATTATAAACACATCTCTTTACTCCTTTACATCACTACCCTACTACTTTATAAACTCTACTACAACTTTACAAACCAACGATTATGGTCTATGCATCATATGCTCTAAGCTGCTCTGCCTAGCCAATAAGTACCGGATGAAAAAGAGGGTGGAAAGGGACAGTTGATTTCTACCTCATCACGAATGAGTTTGTTCAGTTTTATATAAATTTCTCCTTGATTAAAACACAATGTAACGTAAACACAATCATATATTTAAAAGTTATGCAGTACTATATGAGTGCGTGTGTGCATTTAGTTTCTATTTTTTAAAATAGACGCATTATTGATTAACATAAATAGATCACATGCATAGATTTCTTCTAAGGATTTCATATATTAGCATATATCCCATTAGTATTCAATAAATCTTACTTTTTTCGAAGTAGATGTACGTTATCCTTAATTCAAAATAGAAGTTTAATGAACGTATTAAATTTATATTAATTAATCATATTGAAAATTGATGAAAAATTCGCTATAGTTTTCTGATTTTATCTATGGGAGACCAAATAGGGGACACTACCAATGTACACTACTTTATAAATTACATTATAAACACATCTCTTTACTCTTTTACATCACTACCCTACTACTTTATAAACTCTACTACAACTTTACAAACCAACGATTATGGTCTATGCATCATATGCTCTAAGCTGCTCTGCCTAGCCAATAAGTACCGGATGAAAAAGAGGGTGGAAAGGGACAGTTGATTTCTACCTCATCACGAATGAGTTTGTTCAGTTTTATATAAATTTCTCCTTGATTAAAACACAATGTAACGTAAACACAATCATATATTTAAAAGTTATGCAGTACTATATGAGTGCGTGTGTGCATTTAGTTTCTATTTTTGATAGCAAGGTCACTTTGCGACGTTTAGTAGCTAGCATAAAAGTAGCCTTTATAAAAGGAAAAATTGGCGGGAATATGATGACGAAAACTTTAGCCCACATGCTTGTCATCTAATTCTACCAAAAATTGACGCAGAGAGCTCCCGATTTTTTTCCTTACATCATAACTTATTACAACATATCACATAGATTTAACTAGGAAACAAAGAGAACTGCTGAAGATTCTTATGAATGCAGAAATTCTCATTAAGAACACGTAATGAGTTTTTAATAAAAATGAAATATTTTCTTTATCAATGTAACGAATAGTGGCACAAAGATTTCTCTAACTATGAAGAATGCAATGCATTTATGTTTGATTACTGCTAAAGACATGTTCGTCATCTTATCCCAGCCTGGGAGTAAATGAGTTTTTGAGAAATGTTTGAATATATACGGATTTGTTATAACAGACGTCTGTACTCATTGATAGTTTTCTCAATAATCTTGAAATTTCAGAGGATGATATTGAGCAAAAGTTACCATTTAGCAATATTTTCTTAATTAGCTTACCATAACATAACACAATTGATTCAATAAAAATTTTATTACAATTTATAAACGTTTTACAGTCATTCCCTGACTTACATAAATAGAATGTTTCGCGTAACATATGTAGATAGAATCTACTTATGTCGAGCGGGGCATAAATTATACAGTAATTAGTGGGTCAAAGACTTAACAATAAAAATAGATATATTTGAGAATAAGCACATGATTAGCGTGGTAAATCAGACGCTTAACATTCTGGACAGATTCAATTCGACTCACACAACTTTAGTGTCTCCAGGAACGGGTTCTGGCCCGGTTCGTTAAATAAAATTAAATTTACGTAAGTCGCAGATCGCCTGTATAGAATAATCTTTCGAACAGATAACATTTACGAAAAATATTGATTGATAAGATATATTCGATATCAATCATTTTCCATGTAATTGGTTTTCTAGACAGTTCAAATAATAATTGTCAATTGTATACAAATTAGATAAAGTTTAAGCGAGTTATTCTGTTGATCGATAAAGGACAAACAGCTGCACAAGGACATATAAGATATTAGATTATAGAGTAATATGATTCGAATTAAGTTTTTGTATTACATTTGTAAATAATAGTTATTTCCAATTATAGAATATACAAAAGCAATTGCATGCTTAGAAACAATTTTCGTGTATCTAAAATTTAATTTTGTTATTTAGGTATATCGAAACCAAGTTATAGCGATGGCGTTCCATGCAGGAGAATCCGGGTTTGGCATCTCCCACAAAGTTTTTTCGCGATTTCAGACCCAGACTATATCTCCTGTCCTCTATTGTCCGCCCCCTCAGCGGAAATGGTTGCATCCGGAAGTTAGAACTGATCTCCTTAGTAAAATCATTGATTGGAAAGGAAAGTAAAATGAAACGTCCAATTATAGAATCATCCTGGAGGACCGGTTTCAAATCCGGGTCCCACTCCTCCAGTTTATCAGGAGAGGTCCATCCCGGCCCGTTGAATCCCATTCTTCAACTTCTGGTTGATCCCATCATGGGCGTTGGCCAGCCTCTAATTGGATCCACAAGTAGTCGCGTTAGATAAGTTATAGAAATAATAAAAGACAAATGTTATCTGCATCCGAATGTCAGAGCGTTTATAGTTGTCAAAAAGATAAATCCAGGACGTAAAATTTGCCTATAAGTTTCGGTTTTTCTGTATCTTGTAGTGCCTTATGCTACATAAGGAAATTGAAATTACAATCTGGGATATTAACGAAAGAGCTTAATTAATCATTCAAAGATAATCTATTCTATACTTCTTATTCCCATTTAATTTTGTATTATACATATTTTATTTCTAATTTTTTTAGTATAAAATATATATGTATATAGATATAAATATATAGATTAGATTTATATATAGATTAGAAAATAGCCATGCCTGCCAATAGTACATGGTCACTGAGCCTAATCAAAGTTTAACTTAAGCAGAATTCGGTAAATTAGGTAATGTAAGCTATAATCAATAGAAAAGTAGAGAAAGAGGCAAAATGGTAGCTTACCTATTAGTGGATCGCCGCAAGTGGAACCGCGTCGTCGCGTTGTTCTATCTATCGGGAAGTAAATTTTTACTGTACTTTCCTATTTTTCTTTTCCTTACTAAGGGTTTGCTTACTTCCGTTCTCTATCCTACTGTCTTCTTCCATTTTTCCGGCTCAGTAGGCAGTTTTCATCTGATGACTATCATCTACAGAACTCGATGTCATGTCTTCTCAGTCCTTAAGCCACTACGACATGCATTTGTTTTACCGGAAAGTGTGTGGAAGTCGTATTTGGCTAGTCGGCGCGCAGGATTCCGCGGCGCATGTGCGTTTATCGGCTACATCAGTGAATGCCTACTGCGCATGAAGAGCTAGTTTGTCTTGTTTTGTAGTGAAGCCAGTCACTTTTCTCTCTGACGCGCGTCGACCGCGCTAGCGCTGCCAGCCGACGCGCGGCGTCCGCGAAATCTCGAGCAATTTAATAGCAATTAAACGATGTATGCGTCGAACAACAGCACGGTGCTAAGCGAAAAGGCTTGCTTAGGTGGTAATTTCATCCCAGGCGAATCGGTGCCCGAAATGCCGTCGAATCGGACGCTTCCGATATTCCTACGGTAAGGAGTCAAAATTATATAAGTACAAAGACAGTTCAGGTCGAGGCTTTTGATTTGAAGTTTCACCTTGTTCTTGTTATCTAGTTTTACTCCTCCGTTTATTCGAACGTCATTTCGATAATTTTTCGACACGTGCTCGTTTGTACGTATTAATATTCTGGAATAATAGGGACGACGAAAGGTCTTCTTTTTCAACAGAATCGAATAGAAGCCTTCCTCTGACATGTGTTCTTGGACTGATATAATAAAAAGACTGATATAATAAAAAGACTAAAGACCGTCTTCTATGACGTGACAACTAGGATCAGCTTAAGGTCCCTCTGTCGTTTGTTTGTCGATAACGACGATTGCAAGACTGGAATCTCTCTTTTGTAACCAATAAAGAAGCTGTTGAATTTACATTCAATGTTGTTCTCAGTCCAGTTTTGTCGAATTGCCTCTTTCGCCATTCTTACCTCGCGCGCGCTTTTTTGATCGCTCTTAGGCCTAACGCCTGTTTTTCCACATTTCCGTTTCCAAGCCTGGAAAACCCACGAAAAACGAAACCTGTTTTAATCTATAATTCGTTAAAATTAAACTGAAAAATTATTGCATTATTGTTCCAGAAGTCGATTATGGAACGGTAATGCAATAATATTTTTTCACTATTATAGAGAAATAAATTAGTTCAAACCATTGTTTTTATACATTTTTCAGCTATAGGCTATCTTGAAAAATAATTCAGACATTAAGTTTAATAGGTACATTTCGTAATAAGTATTATTTTTCATACAAATATAATCCAATGATTTGAATAATTTTTATGCGCTATCTTAAAAACTGAAATTTTAATAGAAATTTCCTTGTTTGTTTTGTAATTTAAAGAAACTGTTGGTGATTAATAATTCGAAAAATATAATATTTTATTCAGATCAGACCTAAATTATATTAAATAATATAAATCAATAACTTATATATATAAATATGCTGTACAGTTTTTAATTTTGTTTTTGATAATGAACAGAATTTTACGAACAAATACATAATAATGACAAATGTGTGTTTTTAATAACACCTATTTGTCATTATTATGTATTTGTTCGTAATATTCCTAATTACCCATTTTCATTATTATGTATTCAATTCAAGAATAATACTTAAAAATTGCAAATTCTATATAATTAGTCGTTTTCCTATATGTGTAATGCTATAAAAATATTTCTATTACAATAAAAAAATAAATAAAATGAAACAAAAAGAAATATTTTTGCCGCTAATTAAAGATAATTAAATAAAAGATAAATTT
>AYEL01007197.1:0-48364 GCA_000484575.1 Olivierus martensii | reverse complement strand
GACTGCTGGGTACTGGTTTTTTTTTTTTTTTTTCTTTTTTCTAAAGTAAAGTGACTTATCAGTAACATCGTCCACACGAACTACACGGTTACAAGGTCTCACCTGACTTTATACGATCCATAAGCAGTAATGAAAATCGTCGTAACTGTAATCACGATGTCAACTTTTCATCTAGACTTCATCATTTTTCGTTTATTATTGGTTTAATCGAAGTAATATTTCAAACGGCGTACAATTCGACATCTATCAAGTTGGGAAAATGTTACGGATGAGGTTAAAATAAATAAGTACTTTTCTAACTGATCGCAATTTGTGTTTAAAGCTTGCTCGCCAATCAAACGTCTAATATCTCTGCACGCAATCAATGATGGATTTTTCTTCGTACCTTTGAGGTATTTTTCATCATAACTAATATTTTATATTATTCAGAGAAATAATTGATGCTTTTCTATACGACGAATTCAGATTTCTTTGGTCGTCTGTATATTTAGACTTTAAAATAGTCAAATTTTGCATAGACTAGTTGTTATTGATCCTCCGACATTTCATAGCTTTTTGTCATATTCCAGTACAGGTTGGGAGTTTCTTTACTATAAAATATCAGTTTTATTCTCCTAAATTATAAATTAATAATTTATATATTATATAATTTATATGCCTTCTAATTCTAGATAATAAAAATTATCTGGAACTGAACAGTATATTTCTAATTAGAACGAAAACAGCTAATATTGCTCATATCTATCTGGCTGGTTTTCGTCATCTAGTTCTAAATAATGTAGATGTTTGTTTTCGTGTGGATGTTTACCTGGATATTTTTATTATTATATTATCTACAACTAGATGAAGAAAATATCCGCATGAAAACAGCAAATTCGCATGGTTGTTGTCATCTAGTTCTAGATAATATAAAATATCTAGAAGTAAACGACAACAAATCAACAGTTCTAGTTAATATAAATTATCTAATACGTCAATTAGATCAATTATCTAGAATTATTTAGTTCTAGATAATATAAATTATCTAGAACTAGATAACTCTGTAACAAATAAACAGTTCTAAATAATTTATACTATCTAGAACTGTTTATTCGTTTTCTCGTGAACATTTTCCTCATCTACTTATTTAATTGTTTTCATTATCTAGTTCTAGATAATTTATATTACCTAGAACTAGATGATGAAAACGACCTCGTGAAAACAGCAAGCTACAGTTTTAGATAATTTATATTATCCGGAACTAGATGACAACAGCTGCTGAGGTTGGCTATTTTTATGTGGATATTTTCATCATCTCGTTATCTTGCTGTTTTTATCATCATAACTTGATGATGATCTAATGCTGAAAACATCTACACGAAAATATCCATCGTCTAGTCTTAGATAATTTATGTTAACTAGAACTACAAGACGGAAACAGCTGTACATGAGCAACACTGGTGTAATAAATAATGCGAGCATCATTCCATACATTTTTATTTAAAAAATGAGTCCATAAATGAAAAAAATTCTATGTAAACGTAAAAATTAACCGTTAATTTTGCATATTTTCGTGCTGATATTAAAGAGAATCGAAAGGAATCTCTTCAGTTTTATTAATTTGTGAAAAGCGATTTTAGAATCTTCCTATTTGACAGAAAAAAATATTTAATGATACTCGGCCGTTTTTCCTTCTGTAAAGAAATAACGAAAAGAAGTTTGTTCAGTATCGAATTCTCTAGTAAATCGATGCATTTCGATGGATAAGAAGGTGCAACTATGGTTCTCTATCTTTCCAATAAGGGATTGATCGTAATTTCGCTAGAGGGATATTCGGTCAGAGGAAACAACGTTACGCTATTATAGTCAGGTTAGCCAATTTTCGAACGAATGGGTTTAATTCCTTAGTCGATGAGGCATCAGCGGCCTCCGATAATCATCGTAATTATATTTAAAACGGTTAAATATGCGATTGTCGTCCGTTTAATCACGTTTAAAATTCTCGTCGTTACGCCAGTACGATTTAAAAATTTGTTTTCGACTAGCGTAAAAAAGAGGCGTCTTAAAAACAATATTTCTACTGTAAATCATGACGGCAGAACGACTTCTCATTGTTTTACAACTTGATCAATGACAGAACGATAATATCTGTTGCGAATTCGTGAGTTGGCATCACGAAAGCAGTGATAGTCGAAAAGAATACGTGACGACGAGTTAAAAACGTAAAAAGGTGCAATGTCTTCGGAGACCATCTTCTGGTTGAGATAATAAAAACAAATCTATATCAATAAGGCAGAAGGCGACACGCGGAGTTGTTATTGTAATGATCAAAGCCGATTATTTGAAGAATGAGCGACAGGAGCACCAGGATATGTCTCGAAGAGGCCCACAAATGATTGTCCTCATCCCTTGAGGAGGCCCAAAGTTAGCCTAGGGCTATTAGACTCCACCTCCAGCTTCAACACGACAAGGGCGTAAAATTATTCAGCATTTTTCACCCGTCGTGTCTTATACGAACTTATACAGAATTTAAACACAAAAAGAGTAAGGACCGGGGGAGGAGGAGAGAATAATTTTTAAAGCTTACAATTTTAAAGTGTACGTTTATATCAACGTCGAGTTAATCATCGAGGTCGAAAGCACACGTGTTAGAAATTGTAGATGTTATACCTCAATTTTGATGCGTGAGATGTGCAATTAACACCACGCGACATGATCACGCCGCGTGGTATTATCCTTCAATCTAGAGGAAGTGTGTATGCGAGAGAGTGAGAGTGAGAGAGAATAAAAAGTCGAATCCTGCTGTTGAGATTATGTAAATTCTGTGTAAATAAAGGCATCTTACACTGAATAATAAGATAGGCATGCATAAGTGCTATTTGTTTTGCCAAGGAGGAATGAATGCCGTGTATGATGCAAACGCGTCCAAAACAGGATAGCCTCGTTGCTATTTGAAACCTTATCATTAAGTGTCATTGATGCAACGGAAAGATGATGTCAAAAGGAAAAGCGATTACGTCTAGTTGGCTTGATTTTAACTGCACTTCTAATCGTGGCCAAGTGGGGGATGTTCCATACGCCCCTAAGCACCTCTGTGCGTGGTAGAAGGATTGCATGAATCCCACGCGGTCTATGGATCAAAGTTCAGTTACACTGGGTTCTGGCTCTTGCAATCCGGTTCTTAATAGTGTGCAATGTTCAAAAACACTGAGTAATCATTTGAATAAGGTTTTTTACCTCGGTGGGTAAGGATTTTTACGCGCGAAGGAGATTTATCTAGGAAGTGGATGAGGACGCTATCTATCTTCCATCTTAGTTTATGGGACTTCTCTAGTGTACTTTATGGCAATATTTTTCTTTAAACTAACAGATTTCTGCGATATTCTAAGTAACATAAAGTTTGTTTTTTCTTGTTTTCGAATACGGAAGCCATTCAATATCTCGCTATTTTTTTATTTATTTTTTTCCCGAGTAAAGATGCAGGAAGTGCAAAAACCGACACCGCCTGCACTTTGTAACAGCATGAATTACGACTAAAGAATAACAATTTATTGCTCTGCGGAAAGTACCGACGACATTCGGGGTCGTTTCTTCGTAAGAATTTATTCAGTTGTCTAATCAAAGTCGTAATAGAATTTGCTGCGGTTCATTTGTCTCTTTTGTGTGCACTCCACTTCTTCATAATGGATGGTCGACTATTAATAGTTCTACGAAATGCAAGAAAATTGGAATGCCATTCGATCACACAGCACCGTCATCATCATCAACGCGTGCTGCTACATTAACAATTTTATTGCATGTTTTTTTCTTCTTCTAATAATTATGATCGATATAAATCATCTAAAATTAAAAATAATAATAATAAACTCTGGACTTTTAAATTAAATAATATTAGTCAGGCAATTAATTATTTCGGTAACATTAAAAATTCATCTATTTTCCAATTAAATTTTTGTTTATGAATTATATATGTGGTGTGTTTATGTGCGAGCGTATGGTGGAGGAACGAGATGAGGAGTAAAAATTCTTCCTCTAACGCACCTGGCACACCTGGATGTTTCGGTAGATCTACAGATATGAAGTTTAATATCAGCAGCTGAATTGGGATAAATGAATGAATTCCAGCAGTGTGGGTGGGAGGGCGTTAAAATGTTAGAACTGATAGATAGACAGTTAATGAACAACCTACGACAGAGACGTGACGTAATTAGTGAAAGACGAGCGACACGCCCTCAATCTGATTCTCTACTAATTTGATTAGGGTTGGAAAAAATTCTTAGAAAGCTGCACGCAAAGTCCACCTGCGACTTTCCAAGAGAGAGAGAGAGAGATGTGTTCCCTTTCGATTAACACCGCTAGTAAGATTGTTTTAACTTATAAATATGTAATGAATACTCTGTTTAATTTATCCGCACACGCACAAAGAAGAAGGAAAAAAACTGTATAACTTTCATTGCATTTTCAATAAGAGCAAACTGTTTGTAGTAGCGAAACTTCATCTCCATTCTTCAATTTTCCGAAACGACTGTTTGAATATTTAAACTTTTAGCGCACTTCCTACGTTGACAATAAATTAAAAAAAAGAAAAAAAGCGTTGAATTCGTCGCGAAAATCGATGCGTTTTTGCGCTAATGTTTTAAAAATTAACGAAATTTTATGGCAAAAAAAAAAAATTTAATTTGCAACGAACTGTCTGAGGATAAATAATAATAATTTTTTTCTTAGTGCCGTTTTATTAACAGAAACGATTCGACCGAAATTCCATTTCTTCATTTGGAAAATGATTTTTCAATCGAGTACACATTTGATGATGCCGTGCAAAAAAAAAGAGGAAAAAAATTACTATCTTATTCCGTACTAGAATTAACTTATTTGAAGAGAGAAGAGTTGAGATATTGTGCAAAAGCTGCAACGAATTGTACCTGGAAGGGACTAGAAACACTAAACCCTGAAGGTAAACGTGAAACAACCAATGAATCATGACCGCTGACTTTCGGGTATTTGCAGGGTGGGAAAGCAAAGAGGGAAAAAAGAACAGCCCTACCTTGTGGGCATCGAAAAGTATATAGTGTGAACATCATGGCTGGAGGGTCATTTTAGCTGTCCCTCCGATGTCGTGTTTAATACAGAAATTACAAAGTTATCACGCCGCTGGTAACGAAGTTTTTCCTTTAAACTACCTGTCTTTTCATTAGAACTGTCGGAAAAACTTGTTTTTCGGTAGTTACAACAGCGATATTGTCTTTATATGGATGGATTTTTGCACTTTCAATTGCTTGTAAAATCGATGATGGTTTTTATTTTTTATATATTTGTGTATTCGATTAAAAACCGCTCGCAGTTTTGATAACGTAAACAGTTTACAGTAAACTCTTGACGATTGCTAGTTTGTTATAGATGTAAACAACCGGAAGTATAGATTTATCACGCATTCATTTACATATTTTTCTCTTAATTTCAGGTCGTGGCTGGAGCCTAAATTAATGATGAACTCGTCTGATAGCAATTATAATCCTAAGATCTCAGGTATTCCTTGCGTGGCTGCGGCTTCTCGTTACACAGCGCCTGTTCACATAGACGTTGGTGGAACCATCTACACTTCTTCGTTGGAGACGCTTACTAAGTAAGTAGTATCCCCGGGCAAAAATTTGTGTGTATGGGTCAAGTTCTCACGCAATAAACTAATGATATCACAGAAAAATACTGCTTGATACCAGTAAAAAGATAATATATCCAGAACGTGGTGTTTACCATACTTGATCAAAAGTATTCGATTATAAAATTAATCGAAACGTCGGAATCTACACACAGGAAAAAAAGGGGTGAAAAATCACGGAAAGGATAAAAATCTTTTAATTAAGATTTTTATCCTTTTCATGCCTGAAATTCTTCATAAATGAGATCTAAATCAAATATATATAAATCAAATAGAGCAATAATCTTCAACTAATATACTTTTTATGATAAATAACAAAGGTTATATCCCCCCGAACGATCTGATAAGAAGAAATATCATTGAAAGATCAGTTAATGAGTACAATATTCAATCATATAGCGGTCAAACAAGATGAGAGGCAACTCATCCATCATTGAGTTGGCTATAAGATTGATGCCTCACTCAAAGTGTAATTGTTCCTCTTTGCTGCGGTTTTTATTTGGCATAATTCTGACTTGGAATATCGCTTTCTCTTGGCCATTTTAAATTAAAATATTCTCCCCATTAAGAGATGAAGAATCGCGTCTAAATGTCGGAACCGTGTGTCGTAAATCGACCCATGTCATCTTCTCACGCCACGGACATAGTGACCTAACATCTCCGATTCTTCTAGGAAGTCATTACCTCTATAATTCTATCAGGCAGTACTTTTAAAACAGGTCTTAGTCGTTGTTTGATTTAGAAGAAAGATTAATGTGGAAGATTAACCTTCCACTAGGAAGATCGCGCACACCATTACAGATAGGATACGATTTGGGAGTTAAAATATATATATATATCTATCTCTCTCTTTCCAGCTCCGAAACTGTGTTAAGTTATTCGCATCTGTAGGGAAGAAATGAGTACAGTGAGATAAAGATGTCGAACCAGAATTATTGGATTTATAAATAAAAAAAAATAACTGCTAAATTTTAATTAATTATTTGCCTTTTATCTCGCCTTCCTTCTTTTTTGTCAAATTTCTTAAAAATTATCTATTTTTAGGGGGAAAAAGAGATGACGAGACAAGTAATCTAGTTGAAGATGAGATTTAGCGTTCAGGTTAGTGACCCTCATCAGAGGTGGATCCAGCGGGGGTGGGTGGTGCGAGCGAGGCCCTGCCCCAAGTATGATATCCCGAGGACATTGCCCCTCATTATGGACAGTCAAAAAGAGGAGAGAAAGATCGCACATCATTGTTATTGTGAACGTCCTACAATACTGATTTTCTGATCTCGAAAAATTTCTTTTTATGAGATTTACAACTTATTTCGATTCCTTGATCACAGAGAATCTTCTCTTCTTTGTCTAAATTCTAAATTCTAATAATTGCTACTGATGTAATTGCATTAATGTTATAAGAATTAATACAATGTTAAAAATTTAATAATGAAATTCTAGCAGTTTGTTTGTTACTTCTTCCTCTTGTTAATGCATTCTTATAATTTTAACATCTGGCAATTGGACTGTACATGAGGGTTACATGTGCAGTCCAGATGTTAAAATTCCGATACTTCATTGTCTCTAATGTTAACTTAGTTTATGTTCCGGATTGTTGTTGACATATGAAGAGAGGAATTTTAACCGAATGCCTATTGTTAGCAGACACCAGTTAATGGAACTAGCTTTATATTTAGAATAACTGGAAGATTATATGGAAGAGGTTAAAGATGTAATATTCTTGCTTTCATATTTTTGCTGCAGTTAAAAGCGTTTAATCTTTACTGCATTCTCATACACCAGTTAAATAGTAAATCCAAATTTAAAAGAAAATTGCATATTAAATCATTTGCCAACTAATTTTCCAGTTATGTAACTTAATATAACTGGATTAAAAGCGTTTAATCTTTACTGCATTCTCATACACCAGTTAAATAGTAAATCCAAATTTGAAAGAAAATTGCATATTAAATGATTTGCCAACTAATTTTCCAGTTATGTAACTTAATATAACTGGGCCCAAACACTCATAATAAGTAAGATTTATCAAAAAATCTAGAAAGAAAAATTTATTCTTATTATTATTAATTGCATCTTGAAGCTTTACAAATATTATTTTAGGAAAATTCATACAAGTTATAGTTCCAGTTAAAAACTTAAGTTTCTGATAAGTTGATACGAAAATTTATTATTTTGATCGCTTATATGTGAGTGGCATAATAAAAGTTTCATGAAAATTTAGCTATTATATATATTAAAATTATAATTAATAAATTTCATATCTATGATAAATTCACGTTAAACTCTTTTCTTTTCTTAGACATCCGGAATCTCGTCTTGCAAGAATGTTCAATGGAAGCATACCGATTGTTTTGGACAGTTTAAAACAACATTATTTTATAGATCGTGATGGAAAGATGTTTAGACATATTCTAAATTTCCTGAGGACCAATACATTGGCTATACCGGAATATTTCCCAGAAATGGAACTTTTATACGAAGAAGTCAAATTTTATGACATTCCTGCTCTACAGAAATTAGTCGAAGAACATATTAGGAGAGAAAGAGCAAAGAAACAGAATCATACCAATAACGTTCACCACGAAAAACATCATCAAAATGCAAGGTGTTCCAACCACGAAGAGAAAAATGGCGATATTGAATATCAGTGTCTCGCTCTCAATATCAGCCCCGATTTGGGGGAGAGAATTATGATAAGCGGAGAAAGGGCTCTGGTGGAAGAAGTGTTTCCAGAAATAAGCCAAGCTTTGATGGATGGAAGAAGTAGTGTTGCGTGGAATCAAGATTCAAAACACGTCATAAGATTTCCTCTCAATGGATATTGTAAGTTGAACTCTTTACAGACCATCACACGTTTACTGAACAATGGTTTTCGGATAATGGCTTCAAATGGAGGAGGTGTCGAAGGACAACAATTTAGTGAATACCTCTTCGTTCGAAAGTCTCTCCCTCTTTGAGATTTACACTCACTGCGCTACAGGTACGGTGCTACAATTGTCTAAATACTGTTGTCAAAAAAAAACCTTTTCGAAAGTGCAAAACTTCGATTTTCTCGAAATTTTCTTCGTTCGTCTATTCCAGACGTCGTCATTCCTACCGAAAATATATATATATAAGCACACACAGTTTTAAAAACGGATTATACACAATGTTCCAGTGCCATAATAATAATATCCTAAAAACTTTAGTTGCAAGAATATGTCTATACTTATTTAAACGAAGTTCGCCTCTTGGATTTATTGATTATTGACCATTTTATCGTTTAAAACGGTCAATAACTACCAGAGACTTCTTGTATTTAACTATATATAAATTTACGTTAAAAAACGAAATTTTGATAAGGAGGGAAAAAAAATATATATATATATAAAAAGCTCTGTTTAGACGGATGAAAATATTGGGTGAATGTTGGGCGCCATAATGAAAAATAGCTTAGGCGCCATTCTGGATGACATATGCTAGTCACTAGCCAAGATGCCTGAAGGAATCATCTGGCGAGCCTGAAGACGAGCCTTTGGCAAACGGTGCTACTGATGACTGGGCTAGATAAAGACCGGTCGTGGTAGTACTTGCTTGCCATACATTCATAGTAAGTGAAACATAGACAAGGGGTTAGAATGGGGTCATGACATCTTCGTTTTTTCCCTTTTATGTCAGCTAAACGTTCTTAAGCGATAAGATTGTTATAGCGAAAAGTTCCATCTAAGTTTTATTGCTTTTGGATATTTTTTTTACTCTTTCCATCACTAGGAAAAAAAAAAAGTAGTGTGGAGGGAGAATGTGCAATTTAGATATTTACTTTAATAATATTTATAATGTTCCAATGGGTTCGGTAATAGAATAAAAAATAAATACCCTGTAGATAAATGTTTTTGTTGTTCAAATTTTCTACCTTTAAAGATGACGAAAATTTAGTTAGAATTATATAAGTATGTATACACACATATATATATAATTTAACTTCAGTAATTACAACTTTTTTGAAACCAATCACTGGTGACAAGTGCCTTTAACGAAGGTTTAAGTTTACAGTGTGGGGTCAAATATGGCGGAAGTCTTCACTTTCCATTCTTCATACGTGATTAACTTTACCAACAGAGATGTAACATTAACCTACATACCCGTTGACTGCAGTAGAAATGTTATATAGGTCAAACCTCTCTTACCCGAGGCTCGAATGTCCTCATCTATTCAATCTATGGATTATAACGCATTAATATCGTCTCTTTTATGTAGAAATCAATGATCGAAATCAGCGAAATATTTGTCAACATGCGTGACAACATGCTAAGCGATTTAATTATGTCGCAGCGTTATAAATCATTCTTTGAGACGTTTTTCTAAACGTATAATTCGCAAATTTCCTCAGCATTTTATCGGTTCTCTAATTTAAAAGAAAAAAAATAATGTCGAAAGTAATATAAGTGTACTGTATAAGAATATAGGAACAGCAGTACTTGTTAAACCAGACTGATAACTAATTCCGAGTTCACTTTCTTAACCTAAACACCTTTAAATCGTTTCCACAGATGACCTTAACCTCAAGCAGGAATGGCACACGTCTACTAAAATGACAAATGAAATCCTTACACTTTTATAACTGGGAGTTATCCTCTATTAGAGGAACCAAAGGCTAGGTTGAAGTATCAGTTCTGCTTAATTTAATTTCTAAACATTCATCCCATTTACTACCCTGAAGGCAAAACAGATTGTGACATATCCGGGTAGGGATATTGCGTGCGTAGACACGTGACGTGACGTCAGCAACCATCAGTTAATTATTACTCACGTTATGGTTGGAATTTTACTACATCAAAGTGACCGCAGAAACCAATAACTGTCATAAATATATGTAGCAATTGGATCCGCTAGGAATACCCGGACTGGTATGCAGTAACTTTCTTATGACAGAATTATTTAAATAAATACTATCGTCACACAGCGATCGTTAATAGAGTTAAACAGACAGAAGACAGAGAATTTAACTGGAGTTTTCTCAAAAGTTGGTGCTAAAAAAAATTAAAAAAATTCATCAAAAAGTCCGATTAACTATATATTCTTATATTTATCTCTCGATCAAAATCACCGTCCCTATATTATTATAATTATTATCATTAATACGATGTTACTATAAAAATATTTGTTAGTTTTTAGGCAGTTGGTAACTCATTATCACTGATTGTAAAGTATATTTATAACAAAAAACCTAGTCTGTTAGTGAGCCTATCTGTATTTTGAGTTAAAATCTGCAAAAAAAAAAAAAAAAGTGTTTTGAGGACTTTCACTGATCCATAATTCGATATTATTTGATATGACCGAATTATATTATATACTAAACGATCGAAAAAAGAAGAAAAAAATATATATATATATTTATTTTTTGCATTTTATTCATCGACTATTATTATTATTATTATTGCTGTCTAGAGAACATTATTTTAAACCCGTGTAAGCATTCACGCTGTATCCATTCATACCCAAGATCTCAAGGTAGAAAGATGACATTTGTAACCTTGTAAATGTGGACATTATAATGAGGTGTAGAGGTTATAGTCCAAGGATTTGGTGGCAGGTAATTTCGCCTCGCTAGTACAAATAAACCCATCAATGCTTGTTTTTTTTTCCTCGTATGTACTTATAGGCATATGTATGTTGTTATATAAAAAAATCATAGTTCCAATTGTCTACAAGGCTGGTACTATTGCCGTGATTCTGTGCCATATTCGAAAAAACTAGACCTTCATGCTATAAATGTATATATCTACATATATGACAATTTACGAGGAATAAAATTATATTGCTTTTTAAAATGGTTTCTTTTGTAGTTTTGTGTTTTTTAATTAAAAACAAAAACATTCGTATTATGGTGGATAATATGTTATATGCGGGTTGCGAGATATATCAAGACTTCTAATATAAGAACATTGAGAAAGTAGGCAGGACAGGGTGGTCTATACAGCGTCACCTTTCTGAAAGATTAATGAGTGGCCGGGATCGTACAACGCCCAATGGTGCAGTCCCTACTCTTGCTGCTGATTCGAAGGGGGATGGGTTGACGCCCCGGACATGGGGACTGCACCCCATTCGTTGAACGTTTCGCACGAGACTGGGTGTGTCCCTCCACTTTAACTGCAAACCGCATGGGTGGAACTCTTTGTCACGTGATAGTTAGTAGATGGCGTTACAGTCACGTGGAAACTTGAATAAAGAGTGATTTGTCAGGAGGAGATAAACTTACTCCTACGTATTTATCTTTCGAGCAATTTGTGATCAATACTCGAAAAAAATATATCGATAATAAATCTTCGCGTTTTTTTTCTTTTTTAACAAAACATTTTTACGGATAACTTTGCTATACGTTAAATTTACATTATCACGTCTGTAAAATTATCATACCACGTAAGATATCGAAAATTAGTCCACGAAATTTTCGAGTTACGAGCGCACCCACGAGTAAATAACTTGGATACAGGAAAAAAAAAATTTATTATTAAAAAAGTGGATATTATACCGTTCTAAATTTGCTATTAAGTCGAATTTTTTTCATTTCTTTGCAGGATTGCACGAATAACCAGTTGGTGTCTCGTCTAACTGGTTTCTTTTTAGTGGTGAGTTATTGAGTGAGTTATTAAAAAAAAAGTGCAACCGAAAGTCGTTCAATTAAACATTATGCAGTAGCTTACATATCTATATATATAGCATATTTAAGAGCGGAGATCTGTCCGAATAAAGAGATGAGGAATTTTAATTTAGGAAAACAATGCGAGGTATTCATAGACGTTTAGAAGTACTGAAAACGAAGTTCGACTTTATTTATTTTCTTAATTATAAATGATTGCTTACTTAAGGTTTATGAGGAATGATTGTAACCGGTCTTAACGGACTTATTCAGGAAGGAGTGGTTATCGTGACCACAGATAAAATTTATAGACTAATATTACTAGTTAGAAATTTATATTTATACCCATAGATATATATTTGTGTATGTAATTAAGTTCTTTATGTTTATATTTCATTAAGTAATCGATAATTTTAAAAGCATGAAGACGATTTTAAGTAAGTTATACGACAGACGGGAACTATTTTTATTTTTTATTCTTAACTAAGTTTGAATTATGTAGACTTTTTTAATTGAGATTTTAAACGGAAAAAATTTATAATTCGAACAGTTAACATATACGTGCCTTTAATTTAAATGAATAATTTTCTGGGATTTTTTTTTTTAAGTAACTTATAAATTTTTGAAGTTTTCAGAAGTATCTCTTGTAATGGCGAAAATTCCCAAGTTTATTTTTATAATTAATTTTTTTTTCCTGATGATTTATAAATGAAGAACTTAAAAAAATCTTCACAGAAACACTCCAAAATTTCATTTAACATTAAAAAAGAATTATTTTTGTTCTTCATAACAGAATTATTTTAATGAGGATGCATCAGAGTGACTGACTACATCTAATGTTTGTAATAAATCCTTAATTAAAATTATTCTTAACGTTCAGAAGTCTATAATTCTGTATGCTTCGTGATTTAATAACGTAACCATTTGGTTGTTTTTTTTGGACCAAAATATATGCATAGTTTAACGTGAACTACTTAAAAATGAATTAAGACAAATACCTAAGAGATTTTTTCGTCTTAAAGGGACGTTGGCAGTGATTTAGGTAACTCTTGGGTCAACACTAAGTATTCTTTCCACGTCTAGACTAACACAAAGAAAACAAATGGAAATCTAATATCGTGTTTGGCGAGTAATAATTAACGTGCATCATCAGCCAACAGACTACTTTCAATTATATAGATATGAGATCAGAATAATCAATTGAGGTTATGATTCTCCAAAGACCTTCTACTGCTAACAAACTTCTGGAATGCGAATAAATGCATTGCTATCCACTTTACTATTGTTCCAAATAGGAGTGACTTACGATTGATGTTATATTGCTGCGTGGAATACAGGATTGTTAAGTGGAAAACCAGTTAACGTTTACATTACGCGACACTTGGAAAATTTATAACATATATATATATTTTTTCCCTCTCTTTTTTAATTTTTTTCCTAATTTTTATATGTATAAAGTTATATTACCAGATATATTTGCTTTGCGGAACGAATTTAAACAAACCTAATTAGAAGTCGTTTTCGTTTTAAAGAAAATAAAAATGATTTATTTTGTTTCGTACATCGACTACATTAATTGAGCGAAGATTTATTATTGTGCTTGCAATTCGAATATTTCTTTCCGATTAGTAGTCTAAACTCAATCTGTAAACGTAAATTTACCTTAAAATACGATTTTACTGTTCAAGAATTTAATAAATTATAGGTGAAAAAAATTTTGTTTACAGTATTCGTTCCAGCTTCTGATAGAGATTACGGTTTAAAAATATAGATATCACTGTAAGGAATATAGAAAACTGAAATGTCGATTTGAGATCCTTTTTTCTTTTTTTTTAACTCAATATCTAGTTCGAAATAGCATAAATTGGACGCATTGCTCTGTACAGTAGAACAAACTGTGAATATGCCAGTTATGCATTTCCATGCCGAAACGAGTCATAAATATATTTTTTTTTTTTTTTTTCAGTTATGCATTTCCATGCCGAAACGAGTCATAAATATTTTTTTTTTTTTTTTATAATATTCTAATTATATAAATTGTAAAAATGTATTACAATATTTATAATTTAACAATACTTAAATTAATTTTAAACTATACAGTATACCGAATTATACAAAGTGTTCTTTAACATTAACATCTGAACGAGACATAGAAATATGAAGTAAATATTAGTGTGACAGTGATAGCTGTATCATCAATCACAGATAAGTTTTCAGACCATTTTATAAGATTATCTGCCATCGGTGACTGATACCATTAGATTGTAAAGCATCAATCACAGATTTGTTATCTCTACAACAGCCAACTGGCTGACAACGATTCTAGAATGTATTAAATTATATAAATATATATATTTTTGAGACGATTTTTTTAATGTTTATGAATGTAAATCTTCGTTGAATGCTTAACTTTTACTGATAATTATCGAAAATAATTCACGTTCTAGTTTGTCTCGATATGTTTATGGATTTCTCTTTGCAAATTGTTAGAATAGATTTATGTCAATTATGTTTCTCAAACGTATATCTAATAGGCAATTAAGGATCTAAGCATAAAGAGGTGGCATAGTAATGAAACAATAGTCGTCTGAAGGTAATCCGAGAAAATTTATGGCTTTAACTCTATTATGTTAAGCATAAACTGAATTAATATCGGTTTGCTGTTACATTTAAATATTTTATCATGGTTATCGATTATCATAATGTTGTTATTCAATTTATCTGAGATAATTTTCGCATCGTAATCGAAAGAGATAATGAATTGTTGAAAGTTCTGTATATCTTTTTAAAGGCAGAATAGCCTGTCTAATTTCAAATTTACACACACCCACGAGGGAATTTCACTTGGAGAGAAAATGGAAAGAAAACTAAAAGCAGCCAAAGGCCAAATAAGTACTTGTGCATAGTTTCTAGCCTAGGAAGGTTTCCATTCGGAAACAACAATTCACCGTTGTTCATCTAACTTTGTGTCTATTGAATTGTGCCCAGGGATTAGTGCCAGGAGAGACAGGAAAATTACCAGTACCTCTTCTGATTCCCTCGGGGTCAACTGTGCCGAGTTATTGCTGTCGAGGTTTTACGCCTCAAGCTACGCTCGGAGGTGTCCGGGACTCACCCCTCGAAACCTTCATACCGTCTCTAATAGTCTTTATGGGTTATTACAATTTGTCCAGCTATCGTGCTGTTTTAGCGACCTCAAGGCAAGCAGGTGCTGGTAGCTGTTGCCCAAGGCATCAGAGGCCTCTGTCGAGTCTTAACTTCTGAGACAAACATCCATACTCAAGGCAACACACACGTTTTAAAAGAGACATCTGCAAACCGTTGAATATGACCCACTCTGTCAACATTCCCACGAGAAACAGAACAGGATTATATTGCTCAATGTTCTGGTTTTATACTTTGTCATTCAGGCTACCAAAAACTCAATTATTCTCATCAAAACTCAACTCTATCATTAATATCCATTAGAAATTTTATGATCGACTTTCTTTTTTTTTCTCCTACCTAAGTCATGAATCTGGTAGATGACCTTGGTACAACACCGTTTATCAATCAATATTGTTATCTATGCCGAAGTGGATAGAACATCTCTCGGGAGTAACTGTCTTCTATGACTTGTTTTTATAACAGAAACATGATATGATATTTTGAAATAATGCTTATCACCAGTAGCGAAAGAATTTTAAACTTTTGAGTGCATACATATTTATCCCCAGCCTTTGCGATGGTTTATTTCATTAAAATACTTTAAATTTGCAATTAATGTCCTTTGTTATACAAACTTCATAATAAGTTGAACAACTGCATAAAGTGATAAATACATTTAAAGAAAATTTTACAAGTTTCGATCAAGCCTTTCATGCAACTTGGTTATAACCAAGTTTAGTTTGTGGTTAAAATTTTTTAATTTATAACATGGTTAACGTTGCGATACGTTTCGAAAAAAAATATTTAAATTTATATTTATTACTCGTTAAAAGTTTATTCTCGAGTACAATATTTAACACGCAAAGTTTGTTGAAAGTTTTAACATATTTTAGAATCAAATAAATTGAACTTTTAAGGTAAGCGGCACTCGAGGCGAATGCTTTCAAGGGATTTTTCAGTATACAAGGGTTGAAAGAGGACATGGAAGGAAAGTAAAACCATTCCAGTTGCCCGAAGCTTTTCCATCTGCATTTTCTGTCGATAAAGGTTTCGATGCGCCCGAGGAAAGCTCGCACACACTTTTCTTAGAATCTGTTTGCATGAATAACGAACCTCTCCCCTGTATTCTCACTCCCTAAAAGTTTTCTTGCCCAATTCTATTCAGCTAGAAACTCTTACCTCGGGCATTAAACCTTTAGGAAATCCAAAATAGGAATTCAAACTTTTCTGATTAGATAGATAAATTATCGAAGTTGTAAAATTAAAATACGTAATCCCCGCTAACCGAAAGAGAACCTAATTTGTTTTTGCACGTACTAGAAGATGCGAGATAATTTCGTTTTCTTTTTTTACTAGGAACAAAAAAGCTTTAAATATACGAGCATACACCAAATCGTCTTTCAGTTACTAGGTAGGCCAAAGGATAATATTTTACTAGCTATTCAAGAGGCGTAGATTGTTTAACGTGCTAAGGCACAACACGTCTATGCTTCTTTCAGCACGTACATACAGGAGCTGTTCATTACAAATAAATTGATGTAGAACACAATGCTCTTATTTTTGCGGTTGGCTTTAAGGGGGAAAGTTCATCCATTATAAATTACACGAAAGAATAATGTTTGCATAAGTTTACAAACATCTTCATAAAAGGTGTTATCATAAATTAATAAAAAGATATATATTTTAAACATTTTTCCAGAATTTATAATGGATAAACTATTATTATTATTTATCATTGCAAAAAAGTAAACAAACTAAGAGTTTGTGATATAAAGTTAATTTAAGAAAGACTCTATTAATCAAAGATAAAACTGAAATGTTGTTCCAAACACAGATTTTGAAAGGAAGGAATCATTCATCAGCTTTAATTATAGACACTTTTGTTGGCATAGCATCCATTAAGATTTTGGACCTCATAACGGGTGTGGAACCTTTTACAAAAACGTAAGAAATGAACGAGGTGTCAGGAAGAACACATATATTATTTATTCAACGTTGCAGAGACGATCATTGCACCGATCGTCCGTGATTAGAACGCTTGCGTGACCTTTGACACGTGTTTATGTCAAGCAGTAATTTATCATTAGAAAGACATTGAAATGGGGCTCGAGTCGAAGCCTGAAGCATCATTTCAATCTCCGTTTAATGATATTTGACATTGTTTTAAAAATATAGAGATTGAAGTTAATTTTTTGAATTTAAAAATCATCTCACGAATTTCTATTGTTATGAAAATATTTGTCATTTATATGGAAGATGTGACAGGTAAAATTGTCATGTGTGGTGATGGAAAAGGTGTAAATTTTAAAATGGGATAATTCATCATTACCCTCAAAACTACAGAATGCCACTATGTTACTTGACACGAACTGTTTTTAAAATGTTATCTTAAAGATAATAATGATATTTTTTTAAACATTTATTGGATTTTGATTTTTTCACTAATTTTTTTTTTCTTATAAAGTTCTAAAATTAGTTATAACTTACGTAAGAAAAAACTGTCGATATGTTGTAGATGCATTTAAGAAAAATTGTTTTTAAATTGTAAATATATTCTATCATTTGATATAATTAGCATCTATTTATATGAATATGATGTTCTAAATGAAATATTTTAATATTTTAACAATTATATATTAAAATATTGATGCCAAATCAATATAAAAGCTTTTTAAAAATGCTGTGAATATAGTATAGAATTTAAGATAAGTCTAGCAAAAATGTGAGAAAAATTTTAAGTTTATTATAATGCCTCTATGAAATATAGAATCAAACATGTTTAAACTATAAAAATATACTTAAAGATCGAATAAACAGCTGCCTAGTTTCTTGTTATCGGTCTGAAAGTATTTAATACCTCATAGAGAAGTAATAAGACTTTGTCATGCAAGCATCTATTGAATCATAAAAAAAATCTATCTTATGATTCCTATCCACTACCTTAGCCATATGAATTGATTGAATGTAACGAATAATTTGTCCCTTTTTTCATTATAAGTTTCTTGGAATTAATCCACAAGAACAACTTTGTTGGCTTTAATTTCTGTTTACCATGGAAATAATCAGTTTTTAATTATAGATCTAATTTCTAGACATATTCTATAATTAACTTATATTTACCCAAAACACGTATATTGTAATGTAAATTTGCATGCAATAACATAAATTACTAATTAATTCTAAACACAAATACATTTTAAACACATTAATATAATGTATGCGTAACTATTAATTATGTGTCAGTTATATCCATAAGACTAATTAAACATTTAACTAATTACACATAAACTATTATAGTGTAATTCTGACCATAAAAACTTTCAATAAATAAATATCTTTGAAAACTATTATACCTTTATCTCAGTATTTTAAAATGAAATGATTTGAAGTAAGAGAAAATTTTACTCACTTGCTATATATTTTTATTTATAACAGTTTATGTTAAGGATAGATTAACGTGGTTAAAGAAAAACTTTACATATTTTTTTTTGCTCCAAAACTGGATAGACGATTGATAGAACAGCTGCAAAAACATCAGGAAAACAGATTTGTTTCCAATTATCTTTTACGGCATCTTTTCAATAATGGCGTCTTGTAGAGTTTATAAATTTATTTTTCTTTAAGCATATTTAATAATATTTAAAGCGATTTTAAAGCTTTTTATTTGATGTAAGCAGAAGAAATTAAATTATAATTACATAGTGAACTTGGATTATTAAAATACTATATAAAAAATAGGATGATAGGATCTTATACGCATTCAAGATGCTGATTAAAATGAAAGTTAGCCTAAAAAAAATGTGGCGTAGCGATAAAAATGCGTATAAAATCTGGATTCGATCGGCATTGCAGCTATTTCAGATATATCTGTATATCCTTTAAGTTCAGGACCGTTTTAAAATTATTCTAGGTCCTAGGCACTCTTCACGTAAAAGATATCACATATTCTGTATTAAGCATTACTATTTTTTATTTAGAAGCTTGTTAAGGTAACATTTTATAGAGACATTTAATTAAAAAGTTAACGATTTTATTCTTCTTTTTTTTACATTTTCTAAAATGGGGGAAAAAAACTATCTTTAAGTCTTGTTAATTTAAATTTTGTTTAACGTGAAAACATGTAATTAGTTTTGCTTTTCTTTAAAACATTTTCGTAATCCTTCGAAAATTTCGCAGGCCTTAAGCACTGCGTCTAATGAATAGAGTCTTGTTTTATTTGCGTATAGAAAATGTCATTGGGAATTATTACATCAATTATTAATAAGTTAGATAATATCCGTTTTATGATAAATGAATTTGGATAAATTAGTTACCATTTAATTGTAAAATATCAAAAGGTCAATTCAGTTATAAATCTCTAAGGTTAAACAAAGAGTTGTCTGTACAGTAAATTTTAATCGATATTTATAAAGCTATTTTTAGGTCTATAGTTATAAATATTTTTGCTAATTATGTTTTATATGTTAAAATTTGATTTAAACTTATAGAATGTTTAAATAATTATAAGTTTTGGGATCTCTATGTTCTTAAATGTAAGTTATAAATATAATTATATTGCATTTTTTTCTTAAATAATTATTTTCTTAAAAACTGCATCAAACTTTAAATTAATCTCTTTTTGTGAAAGTTTTTTCTTTAAATTACATTAAAAGAATTAAATTCTTTGAGGAATTTAAGTGTACTTCGCTATATATAGGCTATACATTATTATTAATGTAACTAATGCCAGTACTGTATCTTAATTTTCAAGGTTATCTAGTTATTTATTCGAAAGAAAACTTTCTCGTAAATCCATTTAAGATAATATTTGTATCGAATCGGGTGTTTTAATTCTGACCAATCGGAAAAAAAATCTACTTTCAACTCTCGATTGATTGATTTACGGATCTTGCAAAAAGTGCAGAGCGTGCAATTCAACTATCGAGACTGTCAACGCCTAATTAACAAGCCAGTACTTTGAACGAGAAGGAAAACGTTTCGCTAAGAGAGATTTGTTGCATTTAAAAAGACCTTTCTCTTTTTTTAAACTCTTGCCAATTAACCTGAAAGTGGTTTGAGGGTAAAATGATTTTAGTTTAAGAACTATCAAATGGGTCCTTTGATCCTTTTTAGATTAGAAGAGGATTACGTTAACTCGTAGGTATTGCACAAAGTGCTATTGAATTTTAACCTTTTATCAAACGGAATCGACAATTATCCATCTGCAAAATTATTTAGTAAGGAATATGGGCTATTATCCACTCACTCTAATTGTTTTGCTTTTTTTTTTATATGCTCTTTAAACGTTTATAATAATTAGAATAAAAAAATCTTATTTCTATATAAGTTAATTTTATATATTAATATGCAATTTATAAACTAATTTTGGATACAGAATAGCGACCGAAAACCTTTATGTATCACAATATCAGATAATGTAAGTGATATGAAAGTTCATAGCAAGACATCAATTAATCTGAGAGCAAAGATTGTATAAATAATCTAATATATTTATTAGCAGACATAATCTGATGAGATGCGATGTTTGTAGCCAAGCTATAATACCCAAGGCCAGACAAAAAGACATGGTCTAACTCACAGCCCGAGGCAGATCATCTCTATTGGTTTGCTACTCACGGACTTGCTACGAGTGATTGATGGATCCCAACTTTGTGACATATCGTTATTTTCGCAGTAGACTAATCAGATAGTAATTAAATATATGACATCATTGGATTTTGGCCAATCATCGTGTGTTAAGACGTATTGATGCGGTTTATCACCGCCGACTACTAACACATCTTCCATGACCCCACGAACCACCGATCTTTCATCTGAAAAGCGTGCTGCTGAAGACTTATTACATTAAATTAATTCCATATATAAATTTTCGTAGGTATCGGTTATAATACATCCAAGAAATATGCATTCATCACTTATATTTAATTTGCATCGAGTGCAGAACTGTTTCCAATTAATATTCTTGTTGATTACTTATGCAATTCGCCTTTAATATAATTTTAACCGTCGTCTGCTAATAATAAGTTACGAATATTTGATTTAATTAAAAAATTATATTTAATAAAGTAATTAACCACGGTGGAACAAAATTTTAAAATCATTTGGTATAGTTTTAACCGGTTTAGTTGACAAATAAACCAGTTTCTCATTAGCAAAACATAATTTTTTTTATATATGAAGAAAAAAGATATAAATCTAATAAAGGTATATTAAACATCAAATTATAACATAATAATAGCAATTAAATGTAGCAACGAAGCATTCCATAATTCAAATTAGGTACGAAGAGCCGATTTTGATGTCCATAACTGGTCAAAATTAAAGAGCTATTAAAAAATGCACGCAAGTAAATATATATTAAGACAATAGAAATTCTATTGGTCCCCTCATAAAAAGAGGTGTTTCCATTATCAAAATTTAACCTGAAGGCTTCTTTTCGACATATAGTTTTCGCAACTTTCGTCACATTCAACTCGTTATTAGATTGCTTATAATGCTCCTTTTTTCTTTTTTTTTTATTCTTCTAAACCAATCAAAAGGGTCGTATTTACGTTAAGCAAGATTTTCAGCGTGACAAGACGTAGAGTAAAACTGGTTGTAAAGATTTAACTGCTTAATAATACGCTTGCAATTCTTGTTTGAGATGATTTAATTCCAAGAATAGAGAGTTATGACAGTTATCCCGCCCTGGTTATTAACTCGCACAGAGTGGATTATCTGATCTCCAAGCCGAGATACTTAAATATTTTAAATCTTAAAATTTCCATTAGATAAATACTGTCTTTAACTGGGTCAACAGCTCTTAAGAGTATGACGATAAAATTGCCATTATCTAATATTATATAGTTGTATATAATGTGCGAAAGACCCTACTTTGTCTTTTTAAATGGAGTATGTCAAATTTTCCTTTACCTGTAAACAGTTTATCGTGATTGACTGAAAACATTTATCTCACACACATAGACTTAACGGTAGATCTATCTCTGTCGTAAGCGAATTTGTAACTGATTCTATCCTACCATCATCTTAAAAACCATTGATTATCCTATATTTTAATAATGTAAACTTTTTACATTTTATTTAATATGCTAATGCTTCTCATGTCGAAAATATAGAATGAATCAATTATTACTTCCAGATAAATTTTTGATCTCGATCAGATATAACTATATAACATATATATATATATTCATTAATTCGGAAGAAGGACCAATTATTTCTGATATATATCCAATTATTTTGTCTCTTCCAGTCCTTATTATTTCGGATTACAGCTCATCAAAGATAATTTGAACGACAAATAACAGTCGAACTTTTTACCAAATTAATGGAAATGATGAAACAAAATTAATTACTATAATTTACTTATGATCTTCATAATTAATTTTCATTTGATTATTATTAGATATATAGACTATATATATATATATATTTTTTTTCTTTTAATTTTTACCAAATGTATAAAAATAAATTTAATAATACGTTTTATTTTTCGTTTACTTTTTATAATTAAATTTGCATGAATTTTCCTTCACATGTTTAATTTTTTTGCTGTTTTTACTTTTTATTGTATAAAGTTTTAATTAAAATTTTTTGTTTTGTTAGATATTTTATTAGTTTTACAGAAAAAATTATTTTAAAATCGATATTTCGAAACAGTTTGTATCGATTTAGAAATAACATGTGATGACACTCGCGTTATATTTCAATGGATAAACCTTCATAGATTTATTCAGTTAAGTGACAAATTAGTCTATAAAAATGTAGTTTTTTTTTAAATAAATATTGCGAATTTAAGTTTAAAATTGCATTTAATATTCATATAAATCAGCGATTCTCAAAGATTATTCTTCCATGATCGCAATTCTGATAAATACCAGAAATTATTGTCCATTGAAAAGCTTTAAAAATGAAAATGTTATACAACGATCCTCTTGAATTGTTATTGTAGTTGACCTCATGCTGCCAATGTTTTCGCATTTGAGAACCATCGAAGAACAAAAAAAAAATCCTGTTCGAGTAGACATACAAGCATTTAACTAATACTCTTATCGTGTTAATCATAATAACTTATATAATGTATATATTTTAAGAATAATATATTGCAATTTATTATCATCTTTTAATATTTTCTTTTTATCGCAAAGTATTGTTTTAAACTTTATAAAATCTACATTTTTGTGTTTTTTTTTTGAGTCATTGGCTCTTATATTTTTATAGATACCATAAATGCATGCACAATAAAAGTTTGAAGTCGCTATTAAACGAATAAAAATAATTCCCGTCGATAATTCTAGCGATAGCAACATCAACATTCACACTTTCACGTCAAGAGAAAGAAAGATTATAATCTGATGTACTGCCTACTTTTTCACATCAAGTTGTTTCTCCGGAGGAGGAGATTCGTGAGAGTTATCGTTCTTTGCAACAAGTATTCATCACTTACAACTGGATCGGTTTTTTAGTTTATCTTTACAAAATGTCGCTAAATCTAACAGTATACGGTAATTTTGCAAAAATCTATATATCGTATCTTGCAAAGGTTAAATTTTCGGATATTTTTTTGATTCAGAGCGATGACGTTTGATGATTTGACATCTATTTTAAATCAGCAATCCTAAATCTTTCTTGTCATGTGCTTCTTGGGATCTTGACATCCGTGATGTATCGCTAAATCACTATTAAGTAACTTAGTTTTTGTTTTTCTTTTGGATTTTAAGTAAAAAAAGAAAAAAAAATGTTAATAATTATTAATTTTCTATGATTATGGTTGAGTAAGTTGTATTGTTTTAAGATAAACTATTTAAATATGATGTATAATTGAATGGCTTTTAAATCCATAACATTTCACGATAAAATCCATTTGAAGAAAAATGAGCTTTCAACCGTATCAGACTTGCAAATTACTAATTCTATTTTTCAACAGTAGACGCTTATTCGTGCGTCCTTTACATATTTAGAGTTCTATCTCATCTAAACATAACCGTAAGGATATCGTGAAATGTTGAAACACTTAAAACCATTATTTGCCTCACATGATTTCGTCAAACACCTCACGCCGTTCTTCTTTCTTAAAAAAAACGAATGCACATCACGCGTATCTCATACATTTAGAATTCAACTTCCGTTTTTGCAATCCCTTCACGTCACGTCACGATCATATTGTCACGATATCCATGGTTGTGAGAACAAGCAATTAAGACCAAAGAGATGGTTGGTAACACCAAAAGATGAGCTAAAGATAATTTGCCAAGTAAAGTTTTTATCTCCGTCCGGACATCTCGACACGTTGTGGGTGCGGCCGAGAACGTGAAGGTCCCAGCCCTAACGTGGCTTATTGTAATCAGGCGGATGTTGACATCAAACTCAGAAAAATGTTCACATGGGGAGTTGTCACGTCTTGACCCGATTGTGTTGTGCTTGCACTGGCTAACATTGTCATGCTTAATAGTTTATAATCTGTTTTACGCTCAGCATACAATATCAACCAACTTAATAAATGAATTCCGAGTAGTAAAGTGAAAAAACGCTAAGCCAGTTCTGCTTATTGTCAATTAAAAACATTGAAATTTTAAAGTTTTTTTACTAAATAACAATAATAAAGAACAAGATTTAATTTAATAATAATCTAGCGAATAAATTAATTTAAACACAAAGATACTTAACAAAATTCACAATGCTTTTGATTTTTTAATAAATATTATAATAATCTTGACAGTTGCAAACGTAACGATGGCAATACTGTGATGACGTCAAATACAAATTATTTATATTTAAATTCAAATCTGTTCCGCCAATTAGAGATGCGTTTGCATTTTCTTTTTTATCATATTTTAATTTATTTATTTACATTCCGAGATTAAAACGTTCATTGACAAAAATTTAAATAATATATAATTTAAATATTTATAATTATAGTTAATAGTTTTCTGAAAGCACGAGAAATTACCCACCATGTTTAAGATTAATTATTCGTGACGTAAGAAAATTGCGACGTCATTCTGATTAAATTTATAATGAATCACTTTAGATAATTTTTAAAAAATTCCATCTAATGATACTTTTGAAAACGCGGGAGGTCGTTGTATAAGATATCCATTAATAAAACTGTGACGATCTATAATTAATTAGCACGGGGTATAAATCAAACAGCGGGAGTTACCCAGACTGACCTGTGGTCTCGTGTGGTCTGTCCTCTAGTACACGAATCGCCCACGAGACGGTGCTCCTACCATCACGTGATGGATGAGCGCATATACAGAACTTCCTGATTTTTCGTCGCCTCACCTTAACCCTTTAAACTGCTACTGGTCAGTATTAATTAAAATTTTTGAATTTTATTTACATATTTAAAAAACTTGAAAATTCGTTAATATTCCTCGTGAATATTATGAAGATATAAAGGATTTTAATTGCAAAATTCAAATGATGTTTTTTTTCAAGTTATTGTTGTTGCAGTTCAAAAATGCTGATTGCACTATACTGTATTTAATTAATATTACAAAATGTAAAAATTATTTTTTTTTACAATTGATAATTAGAATTTTACTTCTATGTGTAAATTTAATTAATTAAAATAAATTTTAATATGATTGATTAATATAAAATTTTTGAAAATGATATGCTACACGTTTTCTCATATTGCATGTCCTAGAATAATTATACCCACAGTAGGTCTACCTATAAACAAAACTGCTCCATAATGATATTAATTTTTAAATATGTTGAACATTAAACATTTAATTATGGATATCACCCAGAATTTTATATTTTCAAGCCTTAATTGCTTTAACCAACGGGTGCTTGATAAGGATGATCTCTTGTCCCACTCACTTGTCTAAAAGACTAGTTCGTCCAATTAAAAAGACATTATCCGTCAAGCCATGAACTCTGACACCTTAATAGATCTTCTCTCATTTTAAAATTCCAGATTATTTCTACTTTCCTACATGATCCATCAAAAGATCTCTTCCGACGCCCCATCCAATATGGCTCCAGACTGGCTAATTGGACAGTTTCAAGTATTCACGACATCATTCTAGTGTCACTTTTAGGGTCATATCATCTATTCCACTGTCATTTTTACAGAATTGTTTAGTCAGAGCGCATCAAATCACCGATACATCTCTTGAATTCTAGATGGTGTCTGTCTACCTTTTGTAACCTCACTTGTCTTTATGTCAACTTCATCTAATGGAAAACATTGTCGCCACTAGTTTTTGGACATGGCCATCGTTAGTTATCACAATTCTGTCTTACCAGTCTAATATATCATTTACCTCTTTCTGATTTCCTGAGTAAATTATTTCGTCTAATCAGCTTCAATATTGATTACAAATTAGATCTTTCTCTCTTTTAAAAGTTGAGATGATAGAAGACAAGATTCAAATAAAGAATTGTGTCGGGATTTGGCAAAAAAGTCATCTAACAATAAAATTGGTTTTATCAATTGTTAATCGACTCAAACGATTAGATTAATTGCTGTTAAAACTTAAAACTAGTTAAAATTGCGATTGCACATAATTAGTATAAATGGATGATAAGAATTAAAACAAATCTCCCTTTATTTGCACATGCAAGTTAAATTATTCTAGTAGAGATAAGATAAGATGATGTTTTTGTGCATTTAAGTATTCAAAATACCAAAAAATGTTAATCTTTTAGTATACTCCAAATGAAAGTTATGAACCCTTTTTTTTGGTACTAGAAGTCTGTCAAATGTGTGACAAAGTCGTGGAACAACCTCTGTGTGGTCTGACCAATTGACTCGCCATCAGTGTGGACGGCACAATTTATGACGACAACTCAAGTTGGTGTCCGCCCTTCTAATGCTCACTTGCTTTCTATAAATCTTTCCAATCTCTCGACATTCGTCTTGTCTTATAGTTGCGTTCTTTGCCCCAACTTTTCACCAGCATTCTCCACATTACATCCTGGTGATGATTGATGCGAATTTCTGTAATGTCGCGTATTCAAGTGTTCTGACTGCAATGCACGTATGAAGTTCCTATTCTTCAATCTCTTGTGTTGTTCAAGTAGTTTAAGCATAGTTAACGAAAGTCGATACGACCGGATTATTTGCTCTGACATGTCGACGCTAGAAATCCAATTTTAAATTACATTTTTCACCAGGAAACACGCTTTATTGCGATTATTCTTTTTATCAAACAGAAAAAAAAAGAAGTAATTCATCTTTCGTTCATGAGAATCCAATTTCACAAAAGCCTAGATATACTGTATATATACACACACACCGCAATAATAATGGAGAATTCTTTTATATATATATATATGTATATAATGAATGATTCTAAAGTATGATTTTAAAAGATATTTTCTGAACCTTATTATAATTAATTCGTCTTTCTATCTTTTCATCACAAACAAAAACCGGAGCAGAATTATAAACAAGATATTAGCATCCAAAAATGAAAATAACTAAAATTATGTTATATCTTTACAGCAATAACTAATATCCAAACACCAACTAGCTTTGGGCGCCTAGAATATTTTGATGGTATCTTCCACGAAGGAAACAAGTTATGCCCCGAGCAGATTCTAGAAATAAACTCCATTAATCATGTTTTTAGATTGTATAATGTTGGCATTTTAATCTTCCTTAGACGTATTTCCTCTTTGCCAATACTAAATGCAATTGATGTACTGAAAACAATTGAACAATTATTATTATTCCAACATAAAAAATGTTTCATTTCAATACCGAAAAAGGCTTTTAATTCGCCTTGACTAATAACTTGCGGTGCATATATGGATTCAGATTAATGTATAATTGTCTTGATACCATATTGTATAGAATATATCCATAACATCGCCTTAAATAGATAAATTAATTTGATTCAGATTAGTCACACGTTTAAATTTCAGCAAAGAAAAAATTATTATATCTACTAAATATTAATTTTTGTAAATATTAGTATTGAAAATATCTTCGGGGTTTGAAAAGAAAATTTTTGAAAATTTAATAGATTCATTATGTATATTTTTAAACAAACAAAAATTTCAAACATTTAAATTACAATTAATCATTCGGTACATGGTTAACAGTACTAAAAAGATTATTCGTTGTCTGTCACAATTAACGTTTATTATGTCTCTGGTACTTGGTGAATCTTTTTATTGGAGAAAGCAATTTGAAAAGACTGACAGAATTACAGGTGTTTTAAAAAATGAAGTGCGAGAGAAAGAAATTAAATTAACCTGGACAACTGGCTCATCTTTACTATGTACTCGTGTGGTGTGATATATGGTCTGTGGGCGTAACTGTAAAAAATAAAATACTTATATGACGTCATCATTATCATGTATAATAAAGCTGAGATATGTGACTTTAACGTAGTCAATAATTAGGATATAATAATTGTGTTTTTATAAATGGCAGGGCATCAATCTTAATAAGACCTTATATATCTCTGTCTGTTATTTTTTATTATAATTTTTCTAAGCGATTGTCAGAAAGAGTTGTGTGTTTACACGAATACTGTCTTGTTTATGTTTGTGCGAATAAGAAAAATAAGCAGTATTTTAGGAAAATTAATTATAATTTTTATAGGTAAAGACACCACTCATTAACAACTGAATATAGTATTTATTCGTTTATAAGCATAAGTTATGCCTTTAAAGAAAAACTGAGAAGTGAACAGATGTTTTCTTGTTTTGCAACAAAACAAACGCCGCTCCTTTTATATAAAGAATGGTAATCATGTAGGTCTTGTCCAGAAAAACTGTCTTGTTGTAAAAATAACTATGGTTTAGTTAGCCATACACTAATCGCATCATTTATCACGCACATACATAGAAAAGGATTTCTACAAAGTTCACGGATGTCTTTTTATAAGAACTACAGATGACAAGTGATCAGTCAGATGTCGGTCATTGGCTGTGAGATAAGTGTTGCAAATTCGAATTTTCGTGACAGCGATCATGCCTGGGGCCAACAGTAGCTCCCGGTAACATCTTCCTAATAGCCTTCACTACCTGACCTTTAAACTCTAAGATCGAGACTCCTGTCGCCAACTCTTCGTAACAGACTTAAATCGACTACGCTTATATATATAAAAAACGAAAACATTACGGGCCTCCAGGCTTACCTCAGGCCTCGTCACGTCTTGAATTCACGCATTCAGGCCTTCACATGACCTCTACTACCGAAGAAACCCTTGTAAGTCAAGTAATGTTAGGTCTATTTGACACGAGATCTGTCTGCAGAAAATATGCTAATCAATGTTCAATGGGAAAAATATTTTATTCTGTTCGGTGTTTTTTTTTTATATTCATATGTGGCCAAGAAACTTGTTTTGATGAGTAATTTTGATTGTCTAGTTCGTTGTTCACTTTAATTCTGTTGACTGATTCCCATGGGTCAGTACAACAACACAACTCATAGCAGAGACATAAAAGATTACTGGTTAATCATTGTAAAGAATTTAAGAGTGTCATTATTATTATTATTAATAGTTGCCATAGCTCTTATTCAAAAGAAAAATATACAGCATTTTATTACTGTATAGAATTTTTAAAACAACACAAATAATTAAAGTATTTTTACAAAACACTAAAAATCTTTAAAGATTTAATTATATTATATCGTACAAAATATTTTTATAGTTAAAAAATAAAAGAAAATTATATCGAGAAAATAATTTAAAATTTAAGCAAAAATTTAAAAAAGGAAAAAAAAAAAACATTTAAGGTAATTTATTTACAAAACCGAAATTTTCATTACTGAAGAAAAAGAAGAAAAAAACCGCGCATTATCAGTTTAAAAACTAGAATAAACACTTTAAAAATTACCGATAATATTTAAAATTTTATTTATCGTTTAATCGAAAATATAATATTTTTTTATTAACTCATTTAAACCTATATAGTTATTAAAAAACGAGGAGTATAAAAACTCGAAATTATTGACAATCTTTTAAACGTGTATTATGATAGACGTGGATTATATTAACTCCACCTACGGTTAATACTTGGCTCAATCCGGATTGACATCCATCAGATATTGTCAATCAATTTAGTCAAAGAACATGTCGGATTTAAGCGATAAGTGCAGACTTCACTTGTTACGTAGGTTGGCTTTAGAAGCTGTCACGCAATAAAATATCGGATTATTTCTATACTTGCTACTAAAGCAATAGTTAATAAATGCTTCATTTCTGTTACGAAGGTATTTTTCTTGCGCTGATATTCAGAGATATAGTACTATACGGAATTTAAATTGTTAAAATTATGTGATGTTTTGTTGTACAGACTGAATCGCATTATATCAATTAATATACTATACAACCCACACGCTCTCCATTGTTTTTCGCCTACAATGTCATTGCCACCGAGATAAATTTTATAATGGTACGCTTTTTGAATCTTCACTCTTTACAATACATATCGGAGGATTTCGAATCTGCAAGTTAGCGTGATGCAAAGGATAAGCCGAGTAAAATTATTATTATAATAGTATCAATGTACGTGACAAAGCGTAATGATCTAGTGGGTGTAAACCGTGTTCATCGTGCTATCTGGGAAGATACTTGCCTTGTTTTAATGGAATAGGTATTGTACCAGGTTAGTTTTAATGTAGAAGTAATCACAAAAATGAGATTAATTGAGTGATGATGTCATCATGCTCTTGTAAAAGGATAAGAATAGCAAGATTACGTGATGAATGGATGTTGATATAATTAAAGATTTGGTTTTTGGATTAACTGTTGCCACACATATCGAGTTTTAAAATCGGATTCAGCACATGTTAAACAAATTAAATTTTTTTAAGTCGATAGTTTTTATAAATATTTTTATTATAATATTTTATTATTATTATTTAAATATCTGAAACATAAATTGATTTCATTAATAATAATAATAAATAAATAAATAAATAAAATAGATAATCTACAACAGCAAACTGCCATCTGATGTAAGGAAAAAGAACTACTAATACACGATTTTAAACGTCAGAAATGCGATATTAATTTTTCGTTAAGAATTGGCATTAGGAAAAATTATCATTATTTTTTAAAAATTTAACAGTTTCTAAAAGATATTTATTGAAAAGGTATAAGCATAAGTATATAAATATTAACAGGTGTATGGTAGACAATAACAGCTACTAATCTTTTGAAATCTTCGAAAGATCAAAAATATCATCATCAACTTAAGTTTGACAAATAGCATAATGTTCTCCCACGATCTATCTTCTCATGACCCCTCTAACTCAAACCAACTATTCAAAAAATGAATTTTTCTCGGACTTATTTCCTAAGACACCCACCCTACGTTGACCATGAACGAATAAGAAGATAATAACGTCACGGTCTAAATTTAAGCGTGAGGAAAACGTGACAGTCCTTCCCTAAGCAAAAACCGGTATAGAGTTGGAACCGATTAATGCTGCTTTCTGATGATATCTTTTTTTCTTGTTCTCCTCTATTTTTTTTCTTTTTATTGTTGCCTTCGCTTAACACGAAAATTAATTTTTAAAACGATTGCAAATTACGCATAGTTTATTAAGTCGGAAGCAATTATATTAGTAACTGGAAGAATTTTTAATATACTAACGAACTAGACACCGAAATTTATTTTTATAATTAACTTTAATTGCGGTACTAAATAGGTATTCAAATTTGACACATTCATTAAATAAAGATAAAGCACTAGTTTTCTTTATCGTATACTGAAACACGCTTTTGTTACATAATAATAACAATAAAAAAGCGTGCATGTGCCGTTTACATTCTTTCTACGTCAATTAGTGATTCAATCAACACGGTCGTCATTATTTCGTGACGTCGACACTCCAGTTCAAAAGTGCAACAGCTCAAAGAAAGATTCCGAGACGAATTATTGATGAGAGAAAAATTATTTTTATGTTGCATTTTGCTGTTCCAAGTCATCACAAAACGATTAGAAATAAAGCATTTGTTATAGTAGTAAACATGAACATTTATGGACATAAATCTGTTTTCTTTTTATTTTTGCATAAAATATACAGTCAGGAATAGTAGGAAGCAATCTTGTTTAAGATTATTATAACATTATAAGTGAAAATTATACTTTAAATACGCTTCTTTATAAAAGTTAATATTTAATATTTTTTCGAGAATATGATAAATTTTTAAAAACGTTTCTACTTAACATATATTACATAACAGACAAATGATACTTTATAATAGCAGTCGTGATTATAAATGATCAATGAACAGTTGATTGACGAGCTTTAACATAATCATTATATTACTTTTCTTTGTCTCGCTTTTCTGACTTGTTACACCTGCTTCTTGAAACAATAATGATGATAATAATAAATGCATACAGTTTTGTTTCTACTTAATTGCCGCTATCGGTAAATTATAACAGAAACCATTCAATCCTGTTTCGAAATATAGAAATTTTCAATTTTGTTGCAAGTTTAGCACAAGAAACGGTCAGATAACAATGACATCTGAGTAAAAACAAAAAAGTTAGCTAGATAATGACCATTTCATTACTTATCTGACATTTTTTTAAAAAGTTGTTTGTCCCAAAAGCAATCGAAAATCGCTTTGGGCACAAACAACTCTTCTTTCTTTAAAGCATTTGCAAAGGATAATCGCATAGTTGCAATATTGAGAATCGGTAAATGTTTCTAAAACAATTTATCTCTGAATACTGTAAAATCATGCTTGAAAATTATTATTATTACGGATCTAAGCAAATCACGCAAATACTATTATCAAAAGATATTTTCCTGAGCAAAATTATATATTAACGCTAGAATTAATTATCTCAAATGTATTTCGTTCTTACACTATTGATATTTAACGAATATTAAAGAAATAATAAACAGATTTATTAACAATTCTTTATTTGCGTATGAAATTCGTAATTTTATTATAAAATATTGAAATATGTTCGACGATTTAATGAGTGTGTTTGCGATTCATAAAATTTATTTTAATAATTTAACACGAAATTAAGTTAATATTAAAGAAATAATAAACAGATTTATTAACAATTCTTTATTTGCGTATGAAATTCGAAATTTTATTATAAAATATTGAAATATGTTCGACGATTTAATGAGAGTGTTTGCGATTCATAAAATTTATTTTAATAATTTAACACGAAATTAAATTACTTCTGCTGTTCTATATAGTTTTGTCAATTCATCATTTGTATAACTCACAATAATTAACATATTACTTCATTGAGAGCATACAAATAATCATAATTAACTGTGGTTGGTAGCGTGATAATCCTTTAGGTGTGTTGGCCTGAAAGGCTTCGGGGTTCCTATCTAAATATTTAACCATACTTTATTACCAAAGGCAACTCATCCATACTTTATTACCAAACCCTCTCGACTTATGGGATTAAGATCCCGAGGGAAATGAGGTAGAGATGTCCTGCAGGCGTTTGAGATGGACCTTTTCTAACCCAACCCAGCAAACTATAATTCAATTAATTATAGTCTATCTACAAGATTATAGTAGGATGACCAATGTCCCGGTTTTCCGGGATTGTCCGTTTCTCGCTTGAGATCTGGAACATAAATTGTCCTATTTGTATATTTGTTATCGGTTTTATGCGTTTTATCCATTAGAACATATACCAATTTATGTGAATTACGCGCTTCGATTCTAGACGCCATAGATTCAGGGCCGGCGAAAGTGGGTGTGCAGGTTGTGCACCGCACAAAGGTGCCAAAAAATGATTGGAAAAAATTCACGACGAAAAAAATTATTAATTTTTTTAAAAGTAATTAATATTTTATATTAGATTATAGAAACAAAATTTTAATTTCTAAAATTAAAAAAATGACACTAATATATAAATATATAATACGAAATCATATTGTAAAATAATAATGTAGTTTCGAAAACTAAATAATTTATTGCAGGAGCACAAAATCAGTTTCTGCCAACGTTGGTTTCTGCATAAAGGCGCCTCATATATCAATGCCGGCACTGCATAGATTAATCTAATCTGCTCCAACTACTCGAAATTTGAAGCTAAAATGATAATCTGATGTCGAGCCGACAAAAATATCATTGCAACATTTCAAAAAAATGAAGATGGAAAAAGTAAAGTTATATTATTAAAATTTATTGTATGGCTATTATAGCAAACTGGAACATATCCCCAATACTGCATATGAAATATGCAATGATGTAACATCGAGGAATGAAGATAAACAAAGAAATCTAAAGCACTATATTTATTATTTGCTGTGGAATCAGAAAAGAACCCTTTTATGCTGGTAACAGTTTCAATACCATCAAAATTCGGTGATCTGAAAGATTGATCATATAGCATATTCATGACAAGTTACACCGAAAAAGAACTAATTTAAAGTCTCTCTTGAAACCAAATCTAATTTTTCTTCCATAGTTTTAACTTGGATTCAACATATAAATACTGTAATTATTTTGTGCCATGTAAAAACTTTTATATCACAAATAACACTTAAATTTGCACATAGAGATTCTGACATCTAGTTGGAACCTGTTATTCCGATTAATGGACTGTTTCGTCTAAAAAGTTTGAAGAATTTTTATAGCAAAAATTATTAATAATAATTTATTTTTTTAACATCAGTCTGTGACAATTTTTAATTCAAAATTAATTATAATTCTAAAAAATTCAAATTTTATCACCTAAAAAAAGATGATAATAAATGTTCAAGTTTTTGTTAAGGAAAGTTTGGCGCTTCTATCACGATTGCCTTCTGGACTTCGGTATATAATTTGTATTCCTATAATTTATCCATCATGTGAAACTGATAAGGAAGAAATGAAAAAAATAAATAAATAAATAATGATAAGTAAAACAGAAATGCATGTTTCCAGAATTTTTTGGAGAAATCGTTATGATGTTAAAAAAAAATTAATAATTGTTAATCAAGTATAACTATTAAAATCGATAAAAGATGGCGCTAAATGATCATCTATAATCTACCGAGGAAAAGATTTTTATAAATTTTTTCCGCCTTCGGGGTTAGCATTTAGTGAAACTCACGAAATCCAAATAATAATACTCTGGTCGAGTCGGTTATTATTTTTATATAAAATAAAATATCAAAAATAGGAATTTGAGAAGTGAGTCTAGACTTACAGAATACGGCAGACGACTATATACATATTTTTAACTGAATAAAAAAAATTATATTTTCTGATCATTAATAATATAATTGGAGTTCATCTTATTTGCATTAAAAAGATTAGCAGAAAACGAAAATATATTTGTCAAAATTTTGAGGTAAAATAAATAATTAATACTTTATCGAGTTATTAATAATTAAAAATTATTTATTTAAAAATTAGCATCAATTTGTGATCAAAATTAATACAAATACTAAAAAAACATTCTATATTACAAAATGTTATAAAACATTCTACTGTATTGACATATAGTCTTCAAATTTAAATAGAAACTATTTCAATATATATATTTATCAGGAATGGATTATTATTAACAATTATTACAAAGCTTTATACAATAAATTAAAAATATGTCTAATAATTTAAAATGTTCTTTAGATTGTTTTGAAATTCTGTTAAATCAATAATAATAAATGTTCGTCTTTCTGTAGCACTAAGTCCCCAGAAAATAAACACAGGATCTTGAAAATTCATCAGTACGTTCTAGTGGGTAATACAGATTCAGCATTAAGTATGCTGAAAATCGAATCGAAGATAATGTTGGGTCACACCAATGGCGGATAACAGCTAATAGAGCTTAAGCCCTGGCTCCTAAGGCTCAATGAAAAAAATATGCAATTGTTAAAGAAGCGATAGAATATAAAAGTGCAAGATTCTGAAGTGCTGTGCATTCTCCAGAGTGGAACACAGAGTGATAGAAGCATGTTGTGCTTCCACTTTGAAGGATGCAAGTTCAATTCTCGAATCCCACACCGCCAGAATTTTTCCTGTTGTCCCCATTCCCGGCTAATGCGTAACCCATCAGAAGTGTGGGCAGACCGTGATGGACTCTAGAATGCTTGCCGCTTAATATTTTTCGGTGGAAAGCGACGTTAAGCCACACACAAAAAAATATATACAATAGCCTATATATTTCTGCGGTTGATCACAAGAACCAAAATAAAAACATAACAATGGACAACATTAAAATAACGTAACAATAGATGGAGAGAGAAAAATTATGCATCAAAACGCTCAGAGGTTTCGCTATTTGTAAATAATCATGCGATCATATTTATCGGAATAAAAGCCGCGGAAACCAAACTGAATGGTGATACAGAGCATGGAATACCATTACTATTCACCAGATATTTGTATAAAAATTTTTGCATAATTTTCAGTTCTTAAAAATTATTTAAAGAAAATGTGTGCAAAATAAAATATGTGTTGAAAGTTAAAACAGATGTGTTTTTTAGAGGAGGAGAGGCGACCAAAAAATGCCGCCCCAGGTACCAAAGATTCATTCAAAAAAGTAGCTATACTCAAAGTATAGCGACGACGCAAAAACGATTGATCATCTCATACCCCATATACCTCATATCCCATATTTTGTAATAATGCTAATTTGATGTCAAGTAAAAGCTACATAAACAAGATAATAAAAATCGAAGAATGGATTGTGTTATAATTTTGAAAATTAAAAATTATTAAAACTACACGATTCCTTTCCGGATTATTATTGCTAACATTACTTATGTTAGCAATAATAATCCGGAAAGGATCATATTATTCTCTATTGAATTTAAATAATATATATGAATTTAATTCAAATTAGATAAAATTTATATAAGATATCTTGCTGAAAGTTGAACGAGCAAATTAGTTGATATCTCATTTTATTCCATTCTGAAATAAAAAATTTCAAAAATTGAAAATATAATCCATTTAATTGGCTGGATTTATCCAAAATAATACATTTGAAATGGCATATGGACAAACCATTAGATTTGTGATACCAGAGATGTAATTATGATTTCTATAATGATGATGCACTATTATATTAATTTACATATATATATTTATGTATATTGTATATGTATATATATGTATATTGCATATGTATATATGTATATTAATTTACATAGCGAGAAAACAGATGTTTCTAAGATTCACGGTTAACAAAAATGACTAATGAGAATAGTATTATCTCTTTTAAGGACATTTTCTAATTTATAATTTTAGCCATTAATTAATAATATAATTATCTATACAGAAAAATGCATAGTTTACAAATTGTTTTTAATAAAAAATAAATTTGACCGTAAAGTTTATTCAGCGAATGCTACATGATATAGTTTAGCTTACTGCATGGAAGATCCAGCAGGAATTTAGGCCCTGCCCTTTGATCCCACTACGATTATTGGTATTTATAGTATGCATTGGATTATTCCTTCGCTTTATTACTTCTAATTGGAAAGCTATGTAAAATAACAAAGAAAAAAGACTAAAAGTTTAAGCAACGAATGTATTATCTTCATTAGTTAGATTAAGCCGCCATATCGCACGATATATATACTATATCTGGCGGCGGCCACTTATAAAGCCCATCACAAGCTGGTCACCATCCATGATGAGGTCAACCGGATGATTGAAGGATGGGGTTCAACGGGCCGAGCCCGGAACTCTCCTGAAAAACTGGAGGTGTAGGCAGGGTTGCATTTACTATAAGGCGCATTAGACGCAAGCTGGTATCTCACTCTTTATAGGGCCACATTTTAAAACCTTACTCCACAAACAATACAAAAACAGCGCAATTATAATTGCAAAATAAAGTATTTATTTTTAAATATTAAATTCATAATTAAAATTGAAATAGACTTATTTTGGGGCCTCATTAGCCCTCATAATAATGTTGCGCCTACGGCTTCCAAAAGTTTAAATGTGGCCTTTAGTATAGGACCCGAATCTTGCTGGGTGGTAAGCCACAGCTTTACTACACGGCCATCCGGCCAACATATCTTCAATAGATTAGTTTAGTTCAGTGGCGGCTCGCCCATAAGGACTGCCGGGCTGCAGCCCTTTTGTTTATTTTTAAAATTTGTTTATTAAATATAAAGTCTATTATATAAAGGTCAGTTAAATTAATATTTTATTAAATACTATAACAAATGCTAAAAATAATATTTTTTAACTTATATCATATAGCATCTAGTTATTTTTTCATTATTATAGAATCTTTTAAATTGTGACAATAATGTAAAAACAAAATCCTTTGAATTAAATTCCTGTCTTTGAAAGAACTCTATATTTTGCTTTTTAAAATATTTTTGTAGTTTTTTTTTTTATCTCAAAATATACAAACAAATTGCAAAAGCATTCAATTTCTAATAAAAAATAATATTATAATATGTTTAGTTTAGATTTTATTCCTTATATAATGCAGAAAATTTTAAGAAAAATTCAATATTTATGTTTATATACAGATTTTGTTTCTTAATTTATATTTACTCATGTTAATTTAATAGATAAATAATGAGTCCATATTTTCAAGATATAAGAAATACCACATAATATTATGTATGTCAAAATAGCTCTCTACCTATGTTTTAAAGAAATTTTAAATTTTTTTAGTATTAAAATGTAGTATATAATATTTATTAATCTAGCTTTTATGATTTATAAAAGTTATGTCAAATAATAATAATTAAATTTCTATTTATGATACCTGGATCTTGACAACCAAGAATAATTCTTGAATCACCAACATGACCAATATACATCTTCCCGCGACGGATAAAAGCTACACTTGCTGTTGTACCTGATGTGCTTGGCAATCCTGACATAGTCTTGGGCCATTTTCCTAAAGACAAGTATATTTGTCATCAATTGTAAAGTTTTATTATTCATTTTCAATAATTTAACACTATTTTAATAGTTATTTAAAATTTTATGCAATTATTTTTCAAAATATAAATTGTTATATTTACAGGTATGTCAATAAAAGATTGTTTGGGTATATAGAAAGTTAGAAAGGAGGTCAAGTTCATATGTAACATGGATGAGTTGGCAGAATGCCAAGTTCGTTGTTACAGGAAGTTTAACATTATACAACAGTTATTTATTGAGTTCAATGAACTCAAAAAGATTCACTTTTTATTTATTTTGAATTTTTATTAAAGCATAATTTAGCATAAATTTTAAAAAATTTTGAAAATTAAATCATTAAATACTTTTTAGTAACTTATAGTTTATGTATTTCTATTTCAAATTTACACCTTTATTAATTTTTATACTTTATAATATAGACCTATACAAAAAATTTAAATATCATTATATATACTAACAGTAATTTATTAGTAACTGCTTGTATGTAATGACTAAAGTTAGCATACATAATGTTCAAGTGTGACATGAAAAGAAAAAGGTTGGTAAGTACTGCTCTAGTCCAGTTTTTTTAGGAAATCATTTTATTTAAGTGTCAATTCAGTAGAAAATGCAAAGAGAAAAATTAAATTTTTTCATCATTTCTGAATTTCAATTCAAATCTTTCAATATTCCATATGAAATATTAAAAAACTTAAATAAGGTTAATGGTCAAAGTGATAAAAAAGCAAAACCAAATGATCTGTCACCAAGTAATGGCTGTATACAGGATGAAGAAAAACATTGACGTAATATTTTGTGCGCTGATAGGAAACCTCAAAACAAGTCAAAAATGTCTAATGAATATATGGTCTAAATGGTACCATTTCAGTTATAATCCCCCTGCTTTAAAGCTAGCCAATCACCATCTACTTTACAAAGTGTCACGACTTGTCAAGTTGCCAAGATGTATCACATTGCATTGCTTTCCTACTGACTTCGGGGTTAGTAAGAAGGCAAGCGATGCAATGTGATACTTACTGGCAACACAAAATGTTGTGACGCTTTGCAAAGCAGATGGTGATTGGCTAGCTTTAAAGGGTTATAACTCAAAAATGATGCTATTTAGACCATATGTTCATTAGACATTTTCAATTTGTTTTGAGCCCCCCTATCAATACACAAAATATTACGACAAAGTTTTTCTTCACCCTGTAGATAATAAGTGATCTTGTAACACTGATGTAAATCCAATATAACAATCTTTGTTTCAAGTCCCATGCCCTACCCAAAATGTCTCTATAAACTCATCAGATCTTATAGGCCTTTATAACGACAAATTCTGCATGTGGTTTTCAAGTCAATCACATCATCATGGTACTTGATGATGTGAGTGACTTGTAAACCAAATACAGAATTTGTTAATATATAATTGAATTTATAATTTAATTAATAACCTAATTACAATTTTTTGTATATACAGGATAATATGTAATTATCTGAACTATTTGCTTAATTGAATCACATCATCAAGGTACATCACGGTAACCTTTTGGTGAAGACTGATGGTTCAGAAAGTTCCATCAACTGCCTTCTCCATATAAAAGGCACATTTATAGGTTAAACTACACAAGAACCCTTTTAGCAGTCAAAAGATTTTTATTCAGAAATGCTTTTGACATCTTCTCAGCTGTTACAATCTAACTAACCCTGCTTTACACGAGCAGGAGACCTAACACAAATGTTTTTATGTGTTAGTCTCCTGCTCGTGTAAAGCAGGGTTAGTTAGATTGTAACAGCTGAGGAAGACGTCAGAAAATGTTACTGATAAAAATCTTTTGACTGCTAAAGGGCTCTTGTGTAGTTTTGCTTGTAATTTGTATTTGGTGCAGTCTGATTGAACGTTTAACATTTATAGGTTTTTGTTGGATTAATAGTTAATCCAACTTTATCACATTATATTGAGAGTTGTTGAATTACTTCAGATACAATCTTGGGAAACTTTCCTACCACAATGATAGCTATAGCATCAGGATTGCCAACAATGAATAAATCTTTCCCATGGAGTATTGTTAAAATATCATTAACAATAAAGCATTACAGTAAGGAAGAGAACACTTTTCCATGTGGACAACTGTCCATAATATTTTAACTTCTCATAGTTTGTGTATTGTAAACAATTCTATACAGTAGGTCCTTGTTTAATGTTGTCTCAGTTAATATTGTTTTGCTCTTATAATCATTAGCAAAAACTAAATTAATTAATTAAAAAATTAAAAATTTTAAAAGAAGAAAAATGGAATAAAGCTATATGCTGGCTTATAATTTTCTTGAAAATAGAGACACAACAAAGCAGAAACCTGTAACCTATAGAAAACAAGATAACTATATTTTATATGAGCACCTCATATAAAATTTTTTTTTATATTATAAATAACTCATATATATATAATTTATATCTTAAATCACAGGTATAGTGTCTATGACCAATATATTACTTAAACTATATAGGACAGAATATATAAATTGAATGGGTGAAAATGCTTTAGTTTTCCAGAGAACCTAGGATTGAATTAGGAATCAACTTCTCGGAAAATTTATATATTAGATGAATGGGTATTTTGATTTTCTATAACATTGAAAATAGAATTTTACCTGAAACAGAAACCTAATTCTAATGTTAAATGAGAACATACTTTATTTAAACATTAAAACAATTCAACAAGCAATTGTTACAGACTCCATGTTAACTTGCTGCAAGGTTAATTTCTTTCAAAAGAAGTGTCAAAAGCACTTTGATATTTAAGCAAGTTCTTTGTATTAAATTACCCTCTCAATGAATAACACAATCTTATGAAGAGACTATTCAGTCAATTTGTCTGAATGACAGGTGAATTAACTACAATGCTTTGTCAGGAATGGAGTTTTAATAAACCCCATTTCTGACAAAGCTAGCTTTACCATCAACATATTTATTAAAAGTGATAGTTCTTATAACAAGGCTGAATATGTCCAGGCTCAGATATAAATGAAACTCTTACTTGTCTTTAGGAGAATAGAATGGTCCTGAATGCAGGTAAAACTTTCATTTATACCTACAGCATGAGAAAGAGGAGACTTTTCTGAGCTTCAGCATATCTGGCTTTTTAATCTCCTTGTAAAAACACTAGTAAAATTCAATCTGGCCTAACAAATTTAACGGACTAAAGTTCCTCATAGCACATCTAATATTTGATTATTAACTCTGCTGGAAGATTACAATTCTCCCTCAAGGCATGATAAAAATCCATTAAGATGTAATTGCTCCTGCAAAAAAGATGATATCTTAGTCAAAGTAGATTCAGGAAAGTGTACTTGAAAAGAGTTCTTTTATTAACTCCTTTGCTAAAAAAACAAAAACAGATAAGCCTTAAAGCAGGAAATATTAAACTTTATAAAATTTTTTCAAAAATAGTTTCAGCTCTGTGGTCAGCTTCAGTTGAACATTAAGATCAATGACAAAAGTTTATTAATACAAAAAATGAATTAAACATTTGGTTGTAATATTGAAAATTGCATATAGCAATGAATTACTGCACAAGGAAATATTAACAGTTTTTACATAAAAACTATTTAATATTTAATAATTCTTAATTGTTAACTATATAAAACTCATATGTTATATTTTGTGCTATCAAATGTATGATTTTTCTTACAATGTTATAATATAAAAATATATTTCCTTGCACAGTAATTTATTGCCATGAACAACATCTGATATCAGTTAGCAACTGAAAGTTTAATTCATTTTTGTATTTAAAAAACCTCTGTGATTCTAATGTTTAACTAAAGTTGACCATAAGCTGAAAGTAAAGTTTTATAACATAGAATAAAGTTTTATAAAGTTTAATATTTCCTGCTTTAAGGCTTGTCCGTGTTTTTTCTGTTTTTTGTTAGTTTACAACATAGTTACAGGATGAAGATGGTTATTTAAAGATAAGTCCTTACAAGTACTAATCAATCTACCATCTGGAAACTTGATATATCAAGTTTCCAGATGGTAGATTGATACTAAATGAAGAGAAATGTCCAAAGAGATATACTAATGAAGAGAACTACAGTCAAATCTCAATAAGATGCCCCCTGTTAAGCCGCCACCTTTGTTGACCGTCAAGAAATTTGGCAGAATGTATCTTCCCTATGTTAATGGAATAGACAAATCCTGATAAGATGACATCCACCAATAAAAACATCTAAATAAATATTCCTTTTGGTATTGTATTTGTCCTTGTTAATCTGTCAGGGACATGTAAGGTGACTTATATCCCAAAGTTCATCAGTAATGTATATACCGTATTAAAAGATCTCTGGATTCATTTGTAATCAATGGGTGGGAGAGATGGAGTTAACAGTTAATCATGTGTCTCTTTAAGCTTGGTTCACACCTAGTTGTAGAAGATTTAAAATTATAAGAACCAGATCGTTTCCATTGTTTATTGCGTACCAAGTAAATAAGAATACTGTACAGTAGCTAAGCACAGTGTATTTACAAAGAATTTAAAATAGAGGAACAGAACAGCAGATTAACATGTTTTCTATATAGTACTGTATATATATGGTACATATATTACACTGTAAATTATAGTTTTTTAGAAATGTTAAGTTTGAATGCTAAATATAAATGAACTATATTTTATTAAATTTAATAAATTTGGAGTTCATTTTGATTTCTATACTTCATGTTTTTTTGATAAACCGCCAACCCCAATTAGCTGCCAAAATCTTCGCCAAACAGATGGCGTCTTATCACGGTTTGACTGTATATAATAACTCCCTTTGGACAATTCCCTTCACTAGTCTGGATACTTCAAATATTTTTTTCAATTTTCAATCAGCATCATTTTCAGGAAGACTTTTTTGCCTTTCTAATTGCTTTATTTTAATAAATGAGAGCACTCCTATATGTGTCTTATTTATCTGGTCCTTTTAGCTTTATTAAAAAGGATTCTAATATAAGTCTAAAATTGCAAAGCTACTTATTCCACCAATAAACCTGCCTTGATGTGCCAGCAGTCTTAAGTGGACAATTTTGATGATAGGATGAGAGAAATTTCTTGTTGAATTTAGTCAAAGATCATCTCCAAATCCACCACCCATCAAAACTTGCTTTGAATAACTCAACATTGAATCTATATGATTCTCTTTTATAAGCCAAATTATTTTTCCTTGGATCTCTGTACATTATCTAAGTGTAATTCAAAGAAAATTTATCTTTAATCTAATGATTAGATGGCTTATTAGACACCTGCCAATCCTTAATTAGAACAAAAACATTTGAATCACTTAAATCAATGACCTCTCTTCTGTTTTTAACAACAAAAGTAAAACAGAAATGTCAGTATTTATCAAAAACTCCAATAAGTACTTATTCTTCAATTGATGTCCATTGCATTGTCAAACTATAATTGACCATAGGTCTAAAAGGCTGAACCATTTAGTTTAATGCTGAAAGATGAAGGATGAAGTGAGTTCATAGTAAATAAACTCATGGAAAAAATGAAAGCTGCTTATCAGTAATATGATAGGTTACAAAAGGAAAATAAATAAGCAATCAACATACTTTATTAAAAATATAAAAACAAATACAAAATACAAAGCATAAAATATAATACAGACTACAGACAAAACTACACTCTTGAGCACTTAAAAAGAGAATGTAACATAAAAAGCATAATGAATGTTTCACAAAAATAAGTGACATTACAGTAAAACAACCCAATAAAATAAAGAGCAATCAAGGACCAACAAGCAGATGTACCAAATCAGAACTATGGGAAGCACAGAAGCCAGAACTGGATATCTGTGAAACCTCACAAAGCATATGAAACACTGACTGAATTCAAGTAAATAACTTTTAAATTAAAAGGTGATGAAAATCCAGAGAACAGAACTTTAAGATCAAAGAAGTATCTAAATACACAAGCAATACCAAAGTGATATACAAAGAAGGACATTATTCAATTATGTAGAAAGTTCTGAAAATTGTTTCCTTCTATTTCTAAATTATGAGCATCAATTAAAGAAGGAATTATGATGTATAGCAAAATTTTTTAAATTGTCTGAAAATCTTTTACAACAATCAGCACAGACAGATTCATCAAACTTTTTTGGACATTTGGGAAAATCAATGAGAATCATCATAGTGGTTGCAAGTTAAAGTAGCCTAGCAATATTTTGCAAAGTGACCAATGGCACAGTATTTGTAAAATTTAACAATTTTGGATGAAAATACATCTCTCAACTAAGGCCAAACGAAGAAAATAATATGCCTACGAGAATTATTATTTAATTTTGTAATGCTTCATATATTTCTTCCTTCTTCTAGATTTGTCAATGAAGCAACTTCATAATCCATTAGCAATCCAAAAGTTTTATGACTATTTTATCTCTCGACAAAAAAGTGGGCATCCAAATATATCAATTACAAATTTTTTGAATCAGCTCTCAACTTCAACAGCATCTGCAATTTTTGAATTTTTCTTTAATGCTTACTCAAGCTTATCAGCATTGTTCAAACTTTATATTCAAATGAAGCCTACAAGTTCTTAGTCTCCAAACTCTCTTGATTGGGATATTTAGATTTTCAAGATCTGATTATTGCACAATTTTTGAGACTTTCTCAATATTGATCTTTTCATTTTTATGTATACCAAAATTGCCCTATTTCCAAATGTTTTGAGTTCTCTGGGCCATAAATAGTACTTCTCATATCCCACCATTAATCTCTGAATTAATCACAAAGATCTGAGTAAGGGCAGGCATAAAATGTTTAGATTCAACTTGAAAAAAGGATAAATCATACAATAGTTTTGCATATAACTGCAATTAAGTGGCAAATTTTTTTCCCATTCCTCTTTCTCATATCAATTCCACTTGATTTCAAGCAAAAAGAATGCAGAAAATGTGACGTTCAATCTTACTCAAAAATATTGTTATTCTTTCAGAAGAATCTCCATAATAATGAAAATTAAGAATCTGATCCAAACAGAAATTAGCAAAGTGGGATTTTTATCTTATAGTCAAATGATAGTAATATTTAAAACCATAAAATATAATAAGATAAAACAAAACTAGAATTAACAATTCTTAGAAATATAGTGGAATTTAAATAAAATAAAATCAACTTGACATAAAATCTTATAATACAAAAAAATTAGCTACAAATACTAGCAAAGAAAATGTTAATAATAGTTTAGAGATAACTTTGGTGACTGTTCAGTACTAACAAGTAAGTAAAAATGTAAAAATATTAATAAAATTAAAAAGAAGAAATCACAATATTCCTAATTAGATCAGTTGTACAAAAACCCATTCAACTAACCCCACCAAACTGTTCCCGTACCCCTAGGGGTACGTGTACCACACTTTGGGAAACACTGGTATAAGGGATGCATGTGCAACTTGTTTTCTGGCTCATATTACATGAAGAGCATGTAATGTGATATATCTCATCATAACTTTGGTCTACTACATCATCTGGTTGCCAGAAAGAGCAATACTATGGGGCATGTGAAAACTACATTATTTATGGGATGATTTGATATATTTATTTTATATGTTTAAGGATATCTTATTTGTTTTTAGGGCATTTATTTACTTATCTCTATTTTATATTATTAAATATATTTTTAAATTTTTAATTAATATTGTTAAATTTTCATATATTCAAATAAATGCTTTTAATCCAATACTATTTGGATAATACCAAATCAATTATGATCAAAAATATTTATTTATATTCTATAAATGTAACCAAAAAGACTTTTAATATAGGAAATATTTATTTATTTATTGTACATATTTATTTTTTTCGTCTGACCAAAATCTTTTTGATTTTTTTTTGGAGTCACCTTAAAATAAAAGTTTATTCTCTCAAAATTTCAAAGCATCTTCAAGAACATATAATATCATTATCACAATGTTAATTCTGATATGCTCTGTTATTTCATCTGCAAATTTGTCTGAAAGCTGAAGGACATCATATTGAGCATAGTTGATGAAAATTTATGCAACAGGGAATATTTATACAAAGTTTTATATTTAAACAATATGTTTTCAGATATTTTGAACATCCTGTATATTACTCTATTATTACAATTATTTAAATATCAATAATAGCGTTATTGAGAATAATATTACAGTATACTCCCAATTAACAAGGATAGTAGGGAAATAAAGTATCCCATATAATAATTCACTAGATAATTTGCAAAATACTCAAAAAAATCAGAATTACGGACACACTGCATTTAATATTAAAAAATAAATAAATTACATATATGCATATATCCAAATGTTCTATAATTTATTGAAAAAAGAAACAAGAAATACATTTATTTGTAGCAAAGAATTATTGTAGTATTTGTAATTTTAATTTTATTATAATTTTAATTGCAAATTATCTCAGATACAATAAAGAAATTAATCTGGGAAATTTAAAAATCATTCAGATATGTGGAGGTCCCAAGATAATGTATCTAAGATAAAACATCAATAAATAACCATCACTTTCGGGTTGAGAATTACCTCCAGATAATCTGCAATTTGGATAATCCAAACCTGGATAATTGGAAGTCACTGTATATGAAAACATTTATTATGCATTTATTTATATTGTTTTATATTTATATGCATTTATTTCAGAATGTATTTAAACTAAATGCATACAATATTTGTCAATGCAATTCACATGGCTTTGAGTCTATCTGCAATGGTCTGGTGTATGGAAAGCATCCTTTTTGTGTCTAGTTTTTGTATTTTTATGTTCATTAAGCTTATTATGATAAGATGGAATGTAATGATAAATATTAGAAGGAGTAATCCATAAATTTTGGGCATTTCTGACTTCTGACCACTTTGATATACAATCTCAGAGTTTGGTTCAAATCCCAAGATTATAAATCAAAACAGTCAAAGACTACCTATAGTTATTACAATACTGCTTTATAATTAGGCTATATATACAATAAATAATTTTTAATTTTATCATAATTATTATGTAATAATACATTGATAAATATTATGTATTATTATGTATAATACATAATAATAATTAATTATTATGATAATTATATAAAAAATCTGACTTATATAATGCAAGTTTCATAAAAAATAGAGTTCTTGTATAAACATTTCCAATCAGAGAAA
>AYEL01007196.1:0-30618 GCA_000484575.1 Olivierus martensii | reverse complement strand
TTTTCTGGGGAACCCTTCAATTTTCTGTCGATAAAATTATGTTGTTACCATTAATAGGCCCAAAAAATTTCAAATTGATTTTAACGATATACTTTACCTGGTTTTACCGACGTGCAAGTCTCACTTTTGAGTTGGCTACCATGAAATTTGCAGGGGTAGCCAATTGTCTATTCAACTTTTTGAAATTTGTCAAGCCCTGTAACATGAACAAAAACTAGTAAGAAAAATAAAAAAAAAAGGAGAGAGAGAAAGAACCAAAAATTTACTTTCATTGAAAATATGGAGTTATATTCTAGGATTTTCCTTTAAAAAAAAAATCCAATCCAAAAATACTTATTCAATAATATGATGGCTATTAGTTTGCAGAAATCAACTAAGATGCAGTAATATAGATCAATATAATCAAGTCAGAACATACAACTATGGAGTATTGTATTCTGTCACAGCCAACCCCAAACAAACTCTCCCAAACTATTTTTTTTAGTTTAAGTTGTAGAATTTATACAAGGGTTGCCTATAAAGTTCTAGGAATTTCATTCTACTGAGCAATCTATTATATGCAGTCTTCAATAGCAGATATGTAAATAAATCGTATAAATCTGTTTTTAACCTAACAAATTCATTTGATTGCTTTTATTGTTTGTGAAATAGAATGCTGAATTCACATGAAATTTGAAACCATGGAAGATGTTGCTAATTCTCAATGAACCATTATATTTTTTATGGAAAGAAAGCACTAAATTATTCATCATTTGAAGGCTATTTTTAGGGAATCTGCTGAATCAAAAAATATTGTTTATTCTAATTTTCTACACTTTTTTAAAAAAAAAACTCAGCACTAATGAGCAGACCAAAAGTCTGCTCATTAGTGCTGAGTTTTATTTTTTTAAAAAGTTTAGAAAATTATTTATCCTATCAGAGCAGGTAAACCTGACTGAAACTTTTATTGTTTACTCTTTCCATAAAAAGAAAATAATGGCTTATTGAAAATTAACAGCATATTTCATGGCTTCAAATTTCACATGAATATAAAGCACTCAACTTGACAACCAATAAAAGCAAATCCAATTAATTTTTTATAGGTTAGAAAGAGACTTATAAAGATTTGATTATACATGCATTATTAAAAGGTACCATATACTAATTGTGCAGCAGAAAAAAAATTCCTAGAAATTTGTAAACAATCCTCTTACATATAGATGAAAACTATTTATTTTCTCTCTCCAAACTACAAGGTAAGAATTAACAATACCAACAAATAATTCAGATTGGTTCAATTGACAAAATTCCACCAAATGCGCAAAATTGATGTTGATGAAATTTCATCCTAATGATAAGAAAAATTTGGAGGAAAAAAAAAACAAAACTTTTTCCTGCATATTTTTCTTATCATGAGGATGAAGTTCAAATTGATTATTGATGTTATTTGAAATATTTCACCCAAATGGGTGAAATATTTATGTTATCTTCAAAAAAAAATAAAGTAGAAGCCCATAAGCAGAGATAAAAGTAAATACTATATATTGTCTCCTTAAAATTAAATCTTCAGATTTGTCCTTTATAATTTCAAGGCTCTTCCTTTTTTTTTTCAATTCCAACTCCATGCACATTTTAAGTGTAGAGGAGGCAACAGTAATAAGAATCTGTTTTAAGCACCTTTCATGACTACAAGAGCTCTGATTCTACTCAAATCAAGGTATGAGGTATTGTGCAGATGATTCAGTGGTGCTGGGATAGAAGAAAATGCAGTATCATGAATGAACCCTTTGAGATTCCAAGCAAAACTTCATCATATTTAGTCTTTGACTTATATCAGAGGATAATCAGTTAATGACTGTTTTTCTTCCTCTAATTTTATAGATCTTTATGGTTCTTAGAGTGCATGTTTATCTGAGAGAAAAACTGTTGTGAAAGACTCTTGAGAGGGAATTTTGCAAATGGACACACCCGAGAGTAGCTCACAGGAGTGTGTCCATTTGCGAAATTCCCTCTCGAGAGTCTCTCACAACAGTTTTTCTCTCAGATGGACACACACCCTTAAAAAGAAATCCTTGGATGGTAACTGAATGATCCATCTTTTTGGACTAAAAGGGGAAGTAGTAATATCAGAGGCTTTTAGCTACTAAGACACATTTCAAATTTAACTTTCTCTGTCCCCTCTGATGGCATCTCTGATCCCAGTAAGAGGACTAGAATTGTAGATACTATTTTTCTTTTTGGGGATAGTAGATCTACAAACAGGACTCTGTGCTTTCAGCCAAAGTTATACTCTACAGTGATGGATTGGGATCCTGGCTCTAGAGTACTAGAAGTAGATTTGCATCAACCTGAAACCCATGGCATTACAGATCTTAAAAAGAACAAACATCCATATATTCTCTATAACTGGTGTATCCGGAAGTCATTAACATAGTCAGAATTATCACTCATTGCTGATGAATTCAATTGGATCTATTCCTTTAAAAGAATGGTCACTGAAGAAGTCAATTATAAAGGGTTAATATCAGGATCCAAGAGTACCTTAAAATTCTCCAGTAAATATAACTCTGACAGAAAACAATCATTTTTACAGATCTATTACCCCAGAAGTAAAAAGAGAACCTACAAATCTAAGGTCTGTTATTGGAATCTGAGATTCCAGCAGAAAACCCAGAGAAACTAATTAGGAAGTGTCCCAGTTGCACAAAGAATTAATCCTCAAATATTTGTTTAGAAATCATAATAGAAGAAAAACACTCACCACTTAATTATCTTCCAATACAGGCAGAAAGCTAAATAAATAAATTTTGCCTCATACTTCAAAGAAGCTGTTCACGATACTGCATTTTTTGCTACCCCAGTACTATTCAACCATCAGCATGATACCTCATACTTTGGTCTGAATAGAATCAGAACTCCTTTATCTAGGGGGAAAAACCAAAACTGAATTACTATTCCTTTTGTCCCCTTCTCTACAACAAGGATGCAGAGTTATTTATAGAAAAATGCAACAGCATATTATAAATAATATACTGATTGATCTCCTGAAACAGATATTTAAAGAATATGATTGACATGATTGGTTTTCCCAAAAATTAACAAATTATTTAATGATCACTGCTGCTGAAGAAATTTATATCAAATATTTCCATTCTAAAAGAACATATCTAATTCACAGATAAAACTTCAGTTTTATTTAGTTTTTTTATTTTTTAAGGACTAATATAATTTAATATAGATCAGTAATAATCAAAGTACAGCATAACATACATGCCAGTAGTGATATACTCAGGATTTCTTTCAACATGCCAGGATTTCATTATATTAATTTGAAAATCATAAAAAAATTATATTAAATTAAAATAAATATGTTTAACATGGTGATGTTAACTAATTATTATGTTCAAATTATTCATCAATGAAAAATTGATAATTTTCCCTAGTATAGTGAACCAGAATTTTTCATTCCATGAGTTTGTAAAAAAAATAATTTGGGAACAAAAAAATTAAAGTTTTTTAATTTTACAAAATTATTATTACGAATATCTGTATTCACTATACTTATTACCATAATATTTCTTTCATATATTATTTATCTCTTATATTTGTAAGTTATGTTATTTTACTTATTTATTATTGTTGTTTTAATTGTAAATAAGAAAAAAAAGAAAAACAAATTGAAATAAGTATGAATATAGATAAAAAATTTTAGGAATAATCAATAGACAAATCATATTTATTCGAACATCCAAAACTTTCCTCTATGATGTCCTTTTATAGAACCCAATTTTAATTTTATGATAAATAATGTGTGGACAATATTTAGTTTTCATATTTTTCATTTATATAATACCAGCATTGTAACAAAGATGCACAAGCAGGCACTTGCCCCAGATACAAAGAAGATGGGAATAAAACAAAGCTTACAATTTCGAAAAAGTTGTATTGAGAACATAAAAATGTATATTTCTGTTTCAATCTCTCTACAATCATCAAAATTATATATTATAATCAGCACTTCGATAAGAATATTTCACTTAAAAAAAAAAAAAAAAAAACATATATGATATACTTTATCATATATGTTTAATGTAATAATTTTTTTAAGTGAAATGTTCCTACTAAAATGCTAATTAAAATATGTAATAAAAATACATTTATTCTGTTTTTGGGATGTAAAAATGCATTTAACCCAGGCATAGATATACCTAGTTACAGTGTCATATAACCTGTAAAGTTAAATGTAACTTTTTTATATATATTATGCCATTAACTACCAAAAAAACTTATGATTGCGATTTTATGATATGGCATATATGTTTCATTAAATTTTTTTAGTTGGTACTTGGAACAAATAATTTGACCAATACTGATATAGATCATAATCATCAGTATTGATGGGCTAACTCAAAATTATATAGAAAAGCTCTTTAATCCAACACCTTTGGGACTTGATAAATGCCAGACCATAAAAAATTTCTGAATGCTGAATTGCTCTTAAAAATCCATATATAAACATATACCTAATCCTTAGGCCTGTGAATGTGTAGTTATTTTTTTTTGTCTTTTAGCATAGATAACAAAATTTCATTCTGCATACATATAATGTTTAAATGTGTCTGGAGAAATATATGTTAGACATATTATTTAAAGCAAAAATAAAATAATTTTTATAAATATTAATCACAGTTTAAAATTGCATTTTATAATATGTGAAAAACTGAAATGATTCAGCAGAAATGCATTGTAAATATAGATAGCGCTTAATTTAATGATGTTAGAACGCAAACAAGATGGAGTACTTAAAAAAAATCTTTTGTATAAATTACTTTATTTTAAAATTAAAATATATTACTACTTTATATTGTTGACTTTTTCCTTATATTTGAACAAATAATGCTTTTTTTTATAAATAATTTATTTAAAAATTCCATAAATCTTCGATAAAGAAATTTTTGATATACTGTATACTATTTTTGTGAGATCAGAGTTCGTTAATAATTAATTAATTACAATTTTATAAAGCAAATCTATTAAAAAAATTGATACTATTGATTTTTTAAAATTTATTACATTAAATTAGGCGCACGTATATATACAGTTGAGTCTGTGTAGTCTGACACTTCGCCAATCCGACACTTCCAGTAGTCCGACATTCTGCAAAATGTCGACCATCCATGTGAAATTTTCGTGTCACAACTTGTCGATGAGCAAGAAAAAGAAACTGACGTAAACAAATTGTCAGTCTGACTAATTTTTAAGTTCAGTACACTGATTATTGTAAAATAGTGTTTTTACTGTATCAGTGTTTGTATTTTTATCTTTATATAATGTCACAAATCAAAAAAAGTGAAAAACGGAAACAGAAGACACTGACTATGGTCGAAAAGGCAGAAATAATTAAGAAATTTGACTTGGAAGAAAAGTTCAGTGATTTGACTTCATTTTATGGTATTGGACAAGCCACCATTATGACATTGAAAATTGGATAAAATTGAGGGGTTTGTGAAAGATTTGAACAGCAAGAGCAGTGACAGGGATGTCTTAATAAACAGAACATTAAGACTTTCCTGTGTATTCGTTTATGTAATTCCATTTTTTTTATTGAACATCCAATAATTCGACAAATCTCTGAAATCCGACAAGCCCCGGAATCATGGGTGTCGGATTAGGGAGACTCTACTGTATATGTTATTAAATAGTGTGTGTGTATATATTTATACACAGTATGTCAAATTTTAAATGATGCATTTACAAATAAAATTAACAATATTAGCCAGTTTTTATCAAAACTAAAAACATTAATTAAGTTGAAAATAATTCGATAAAAATATTTTTTTATATCATATCATATCTTATTTTTCAACAAAAAAAATTTCTATAATTTTTTCGTAAATAATACGCAAAACAATAATTTATTTGCATTATACAATAATAAAAATACTGGTTAATAAGTTTTGTGTTAAATTCAGTCAATTAGAGCATTTAAATTTATTAATAAACATCTATAAGACTTAACTTCGAAACATTTGAACACACAGTTCGGCCAAAGGAGGAGTGGCAGTTAAAAAAAACAAGCCGGAGTAAACTTTCAACCAGTACTGCATTTGGTTCTTAAAACTTGTGATCATCTTTATTAGAATGAAAATTAATGATTTTTTTAAATTTAATTAAAAAATACTTAGAGCATTAAAATTGTTATTTTATTTTGGCAAAAAAATGAAAAGAACCTACTGCATATAAATAAATATACTTTTTAATAAAACTAATTTTTCATAATTTGATATAGGATTACAGTACTGAAATTTTCTTATGAATGGATCTTTGTGTCAATTATTAATTACATTTTCTGTGCTTCATAATTAAAAATATTAATTTTGATAATGACATTTGTTATAAATAAGTGTAGCTAGAATTCACTATTTTTACTAGCGGTATTTCATATGATACACCAGGGCTGCCCAACCAGTCGTTCTCAAGCTTCCAACCATCTTCCAATCAACTTGCTTGTTAAACTTCTACTTTACAATACGTAGTAAGGTGGTCTGTGTTCTTGTTGAAAACAAGAAAAGTGAAGTTAACAATACTTAGTAAAGGTGGTCTGTGTTCTTGTTGAAACAAGAAAAGTGATGTTATCCCTACGTGTTTTTGTTTTGTGTCCCTTTTATCATTTATTAAGTAATAGCAGATCAGATCAATCGGTAGAATATAATATATCCCCACCAAAGTTATGATAAAATAAAAAATAATATCAGAAACAATAAATGAAGATTATTTCGATGAGTGAGCAAAAGTTCGTTGCACAAATGCGTTTACAGGTTCAAATGTCTTTCTTTATTATATTATTCAGGTCCGGACAATAATAAATCGTTTTCGGCACTAAAAGAGTTAAATTTATTAAAAAATAAACTTCTTCAATAATTTTAATTTTTTTAACCATAATTACGAGCGTAGAAAAGAAAATTAAAACTTATCAGTATCACAATAAATGGGGAACATGATTTCTTTTTTCTATGGTTAATGGCAAATGATCTTGTCTAATATGTAATTCAGTTGTTGCTATTTCAAAAAACAGAAATATTGAAAGACATTTACAAACAATGCTTTCCAATTATAAAAATGAATATCCGAAAGACACCGAAATAAGCAGAGCAAAAATTTAGATTTAAAATCGAACTTACATTCACAACAAAATATGTTCATAAAAACTTTAAGATTATCTCTTTATTTGTATAATCCAAATTTTGAATCAATTTTAAAATATACACAATGCCAAATATCGCATTAAAATTTTTGTTTATGTACCCATATATTTGTAGTTATTTTCATATTATGAAGAAATGCTTATTTTATTTAAATAAATTTTGAATTATATAGATGACACTGCTATTTTTGTATTTTTATTTCTCTGGATATCAGTAGATCGATATATCGCTCCGGTGAAAAAAGTAGCTCACCCTCATAAAAAGGTTGGCAGCTCTGTAATACACTGTCAAATACTGAAACTCTTCGAATTATCTAACATCCACAAGAATTTTTCCTCATTTCATTCATAAATTTTTTATTGCCAACATATTTTATAAAGAAACTTAATCAAAACTATCATTTTCGTATATCTTCACTGTTTTCAAAATTTATTACTTTAATGACATTTCAATATCAGTCCAGAAAATAGATTTTAAGGCTTTGCTTATTTAAATATATTATAAAAACTAGCACAATCACAATTATAAATATAAACTAAACCAAAATATGAACCTCTTACATTAAGATCAGCATGAAATTATTATTACAACTTTAAAAAAAATAATTATTGGAGGCCTACTCTATACTTAGTTAAATTCAAATTATTGAATAACACATTTTCAGGTTGTCATTGAATATATATATATATATATCTTAATTGAATACATGCAACATAAGCAATATTAAATGTTAAAAATATGAATACAAACTTCAAATTAAATGAGAAATTCCCATTTATTGAATTTTTATCATTAAGTGAATACAAATTCACAATTGGTATATGCAAACTAAAAAGAAATATCACTTGATCATATCCATTTTGACAGAAAAAATTTCAAAATATAATATTTTATGTCTTAATATATATTTTTTAAATGCTATATATATATATATATATATATATGACCATTTTAATCTTTCTTGATGCATGACTAGAAAAATATTTATTAATTGATAATAGTTTAAACTTATTCTTTTCTCTGAGATACTCATTTTTTCACACATGGGTTAGATAACTGTGGTAGCAATAAGGCTGGTCCATAGTGCAATATAAAGCAATAGTTTTGGCTCAACAAATTTTAGCAGTGACAAAAAGTATAAAAAAACTGTAAAAACAAATTTAAGATATGTTATAAATTTGCTTGTCATTTTAAAATTTTTAAGCCCAAGATGACTCCTGACAATAAAGAGAATTCTAGAAAGTAATACCTTAAAGGGCAGAAGAAAAATGTATCCTAAAGCCAGCAATAAGTACTGTATTAAAGTTCTATCACTGATACAGAATATGCAGTATTAATGCTGAACTTTAATATGAAAATACGCTAGTAATATGAAAGAATGCTTTGTAGGTGGGAGAGAATTTGACCATTTTTCTAACCCATGTATCATAAAAGATATCCTGACTTTTCCACAAACGGTTCTGAAAGAATCCTATCTCTTTCCTAATCTTCTCATTTTGTTCTTCATTACTGATAATGAAACTACTGAATAACCCATGTATCATAAAAGATATCCTGACTTTTCCACAAACGGTTCTGAAAGAATCCTATTTCTTTCCTAATCTTCTCATTTTGTTTTTCATTACTGATAATGAAACTACTGAAAATAAACATACTATTTCTCTTATTAAAGTAAGCCCAAAATTGCCAAACCTATTGTTGATCAGAAAATCTGTAAAGAATTTCTCAATTTGAATATCCATAAGCTGGAATTAAGCTTCAGAAATACAGTGCCTAATAATATCAATATATTCTCCATTTCAGATATAAATCAAATACATTTTTAAAACTTATAACTACAAATACACTCAGAATTACACTGTTCCAATTTGCTTATAACCTTTTTACATATGATCAATCTTCCAATTATACTATATCCAACTTCACATTTCTGATTAAATAAATCAGTTGCTTTTATTTCAATGGATTTTTCTGATATTTAGTCAGATATCTGGTACGTCAAAGACTGCAATAATAAAAAGAGAACAATTTTAATTATTCATAATTAAAGTATCAGATTTTTTAAAGTTCCATTCATTTTATATTTTTCCAAATTTAAATATCAGGAATTTTGTTAATTTAATGGTAATCATTTAGGAATTGAGTTCAATTTCTCATAGACTTATTCTTTATACAATTATCTTTTATTACATATAATTTCAAATCTCCATAATTAGCAAAAAAATAATTTTTATAAAATTATTGCAGTTTTCATGAGTTAGAAATATTTGTTATATACTATATCTTCAATTAAAATCAGAATACAACGTATTTGCTAGTAAAAATCCAAAACATTGTAGTTTTGGATTTTTTTAACAATAATATAAAATTCTGTCATTCTTATAAAGGGAGAACTGATTATTAATTATAAATTTTGATGAAAAGACTAAATTGAATCTGTTTTAAACTGTAGAATTGCTGTAAGGATTTTCGTTTTGAGATCACGATGACTTCTCAATTCTAACTGAATGCTAATTAAATTTATAAAAATAAGAGATTAATTTAAAAATGCAATATAACAGAAGCATTGTTATTGCGAATTATAAATAAAATAAAATCTTTACTATGCGCCATTATTTTTCAGATAAAGTTTACTTTCTGTAATATACATTTATTATCCGATTTTATCAAATTATATAAAATTCAAAATAAAGTCAGTAACTTTTTATCTTAACATTTTGGTAATTTTATGAATATAATGACCAATGATCACATAAACAAAAACCGATTAAATGACAAAATTTATTCGATATTTATATTCAAATAAACAGGATTTTCTATAAAGATTCAAACAACTACAATTTTACGAATAAAAAAAAATTATAAATTCGCAAAGAACGACGGGAAAAACAGTTAAAAACAAACGAGCAAAGGTTGACGGGAATGCACAGATCGTCGCGTGGAATGACGGGAGTTCTTCGCCTCCGTCTGCTTCCGAGATAGAAAATAGGGCGGCAGATTTCGACATCAATACGTTTACTTACCGACTTCCTTCCACATTGCGAGGTGAGTGGCTAAAAAACCATCTTTGATAGCTTTCAGTACTAGATCGTCGTCTTTCGACCAGAAATTCCTTTGATTGACGATATAATCCATCAAATGCTCTTTGGCAAACAATGCTGCTTCGCGTCCACCGTGTCCATCGAAGATACCGAAGTAGGCATATTCTAAATCCTTTTCGTCTTCTGTTTGTTGATAAGCCACGACGAACGCGTCTTCCATATACTTCCTACCACCTTGATTACAATGTCCCGTAACTCTTAAATTAACACCAATCGTGGGTGCCATGTTAAGGAAAATCTCCGTTCCAGTCGCACCCTTTTCTATTCAATTCTAGTCCGCCTGACGTCATCGCATCTTTCGCCTGCCCATTGGACGATTCTAACTGTGAGGAAAGAACACATGACCGTTAGCCTCTATGATAGGCTAATACGCCAGTCAGAGAATGATAATCGTCATTGGTCGGTTATTGTTACTGTAGCTCTTTAAATAGAGGCTAATTCGATGTCGGGTCAGCTGTTTTCGGGGTTGTTTTTTCTTGTCGTGCAGACAATCAGGTCACTGCTTATTTTCTGTTTTGAAATAGAAGGATAGAGCGATACATATCCTTAGTTTCCTTTTTATAAAAGAGAAAACGATGAAATTATCGTTAACAGTAAATAATTTCTAGTTAAATCATAATAATAATCTATAAAGTACTTAAATAATAATAAAATGCATAAAAAATAAATAAATGTTTTAATTAAATAATAATCGCGTAACAGTAATAAAAATTAATAATCGAATTTTAATTGTATTAAAATTTTACATATACGAAAATTTATCATCATTATATATTTAAATTAAAAGTATTTTAAAGTGTATTTTTATATAATATTATATATACACACACCTCTATATCTCTATTCTATATTTTAATTTCTAAGACGGCAAACTTTAAATTACTGCTTGAATATATTATTTTCATATAATGTAAATTTTTTTTGTTTAATATAATTTTAAAGAATTTTCACCTTATATTAATTTACAATTTGTCTTGTAATACAGTATATAATTTTTCAAATGAAAAAATATTTAAGAAAATTACTAAGATTATTAGTAATCAAAATATTTAGTAAATTTTTTATATCGATAAATATTAAGCTGTTCCAAAAATTTACATATATAGTACTATACTTACTGTACTATGGAGGTTTTAATATACAGTAATTACAAATGAATTTTTTTTTTATTAAATTAAACGTTACTGTAAAAAATAACAGTAATAAATATATTTAATCTGAAAATATATTTTGGTCTAAAAATTTTTATATAAATAAATATATTTTATACTTTTATGCATATATCTTAACAGACTTATTTTTGATAAAATATATTTGTTATTTTAACATGTTTAATTATTATTTTTTTATATAATTATGCTCAGAGCTTAATTTCTGGAATAAGCAAGAAATATACTTTCTTTACTTATTTGGAAAACAAATTATAAATTATCAATACTTTGATTCTACATGAATTTTAAACCACGTAATCCAGATGTTCCTTTTCTTATTTTGATATAAATTAACACTGGTTATGCTTCATTTGTTTTTGAGTTTATTGCACGTAATGTTATTGCATTCGTAATGTACAGTATATATATTTTTTTCTTGATAACGTTTATATTAAATCATTTTTAACCGCATTTCACTGATGTCAGCATTTAGAAAAACCTAACGGCTTACATTAAATACCATATTTAATGACAGTCCAGTTTTCGTATTTAATCATTCATAAAATAATAGAACAGGAATTTTAACTTAAAGAAACTAATTTATTGGCTATGTTAATAGTTATGGAAATTCCACTTCAAAAAATTTACAAATAAATTCATAATTTAAGACTACATCAAGGATATTCTAAATAATTTTGGATTATTAAGCATATTGAATATACTGTAGATTAAATTACTAATCCGAAACGTTAATAGTTCATTATTTTTTTTGTTTTTAAATCTTATTTTTCATCTATTCTTAAATTATTATATATAGCATTCAATTTCCTATTTTCAAATATATTTTTTAATTTTATAAATAAAATTTTAGTAATTAAAGTGGAGTGGGAAGTATGGAGCTGGGGCAAGTGCATTAACGGGTTATTTTTTTTTATTATAAGATAAGTGAAATTTTGCTAGTTGTATTATAGTAATCTACTAAAAGTTAATATCAGCCTATCGACATATATGACTGATGAGATTCCAGAATTAAAAAAAGCCCATTAATGCACTTGCTCCAGCTCCGCACTTACCCCATTTCACCTTATATATTTAAATTCAATGATAAATAAACCTGCCTAATGAATTTATTAATAAATTTTAAGATTTAATAATTTGTATTTTTTTTCTTGTTTCTACAATCAATAGAAATTACAAAATGAAGTTTTGTGATTTGTTGGAAAATGATTTATAACAAAATTTATAAAATCAATATAAATTAGTAGTTTGTTTTAGCGATGAAAATGTTGTTATAAATTATTCATAAAGATTGTTTTTATGTAAACAGCTTATATTCTTCAAATGCGTCTTTTCTCTATTAAAACCATATTTATCTTTGTTAATATTAAACATCTATATATATTTATAATCGAAATTTATATAGTATTATTCATTTTCTACAATAATAAAATTATAGGAAATATAAACAAAATATTAATCATGATGAATTGCACTTATGGTGAATCAAAGATTGCAATATGAAGTCAATATTGAACAAAACAACTGCTTGTTGAGACAAGTTCGTACAAACAGAGTCACTAAACTTTCTAACAAAGAAGACGAATCTGATAAGATAAAAAATTTGAATAAAATTTTCTGATTATATTATAGTCTAATTCTAGAGAGGATTAAAATCGAAAATTAGTTTTGCTTGGTCTTTCTCAGAATTTTAATCCATTAACTACGTAAAGATATTCTTTAAGAAACATGACGCCGATGTGCTGAATAATAAGCATTCTTTCTACATCAGCTAATCGATAATTAACGCACGAGTAGATCCACTATACAGTGCAGCACTGTTAAATAAAAACCATGTATCGACTGCTAAGTTTCCTGGACACCAACCGGTCGATTTTATTTAAATTCCAAGTTTATAAAAGATTTCAGTGATTAAAACTAGCTCACTTGTAAATAGTCTACACTTCATTTTATTTATTTATCGATATTTATCACAGCTATTTGTTTAAAAAAAATCACACTTGTAAATAGTCTACACTTCATTTTATTTATTTATCGATATTTATCACAGCTATTTGTTTTAAAAAATATCACTTAGAATATTAATTTTGTATATAAAAAATATTTAAAAAATACATTGTTCACTAAAGATATCAGTATTATCATTTTTTAAAACAGTAATCATTAATTAAATCTGCGTTTCATGATTTTACAAATGTGTTGATACTTATATAATAATAACAGATTAACCTCTATTTTTGATGATAATTCTGCTTAATGAACATCTGCTGTTATAGATATTCTACTAATATAATATGTGAATATAAAATAAATCAAAGTTGTTACATGTGCATGAATTAAAGAGAATAAAATATAGAAATCTGAATCGTTTTAACGTATTTTTCTTTTCAGACAATGTTTTCATAAGTACAATCGAATTTTTAATTGTAAATTATTTTTGATTATTCATTTTAAATGTAAGTCGTAAATAGAATTTTCCTTATTTGTATAAATTTAAAAATATACACCGAAATCTTCTAACAAATTGAATTATTAAAATGTTAAAATACTCAAATCCAAATGCAGTTAAAAATAATTTTCTAATCTATAGTCTATAGTTTAAAAATAGTATACATCAAATTGAGTGGATCTATTCTTAAAATTTTTAACGATTTTTTTTTTTATTTCGTTAGTGTCACGTTTGTGCTACTAATAGTTAAGTGTTGCTTTATAATGCTTTCTGCAAAGAACGTCAAGTAGGCTTTCCAACTTGACGTAAATTTTGATGGACTTATTAGAAGTTATATTTACTGAATTTTTAATTTTTTTATTGCTTTTTTTATACAGCATTATATTGATGCCATAGATCTGTAAATAATCAATTTTTTGATATTGCTTTACGGATATCGCATAATTGTGCCTTTTATAATAACTTTTAATTAATATAATATCTCGTCACGTAATCGCGTGAAGTCTGATTACTTTTCTCTATCTCGCTGATTGAAAACTTAACATATTAGACATTAATAGACCTGCCTGTAATCGAAACATAATTTTTGAAAAATTGCATAAATGTATTCATAAATTAAATATACTATAAATAATCTAATTTTAGCTTAATAAATGTTTATATAAAGAATATTTAAATATTATATATAATAAGATGAAGTGGAGTAAGTGCATAGTTGGGGCAAGTGCATTAACGGGCTTTTTTTATTATAAGATAAGCGAAATTTTGCTAGTTCATATTGTAGTAATCTACTAAAATTTAATATAAGCCTATCGACATAGATATCGCACGATGATTGATGAGATTCCAGTATTTACATCGACCTTTATAAAAGAGCACACACACACCTGGTGTGAAGAGCACATACACCTTTGACATTACCATAAATGTGCAATAGTTCTTAAGATAATTTCATATTAGAGGTTGTTATTTTTTGGTAAGTATGAAGAATGTTGATTAAAGTTTATATTAAATAAACAATATTTTTTAATATTTTTAAATTTATTGAGAAAAACACTAGTTAGCGCTTGCCCCATAAATATTATTACATGAGGTAAATGAGTATTAGTCTTCCCTTGCACCATACCATGTTCAGTTTTATTGTTTCGTGTTCTACAATTTAATTTATTTATTAACTTTTTTTTTCTTAGATATAGCATGGTTCGCAACTACGTCAGAAAAACCAACAGGGGCGATTATTCAAAAGAAACCTTTGAAGAAGCTATTGAAGAGATTAAGGCAGGACGTATCAATGCTAGCAGAGCCAGCAAAAAATATAGCATACCTTTAAATACAATACTGGACCATTTAAAAGGAAGACGTGGAATAAAATCAAAATCATTTGGTAGAAGCACTGCAATTCCAATCCAAGATGAAAAACGACTGGCTGATAGTCTATTAAAAATGGAGAAACACGGATTTGGATTGTCCAGAAAGGAGGTATTAGAGCTTGTTGGACAGTTCGTTAAGACCAACAAAATTAAAACTCCTTTTAAAGACGGTGTCCCTGGCGAAGATTGGTTTTTAAGTTTCGTAAAGAGAAATAATTTGTCTTTAAGAAATCCGCAAAGCGTAGAGATTGCTCGTCGAAAGAGTTGCGATCCCTTTACAATTGACCAATATTTCACAATGTTGGAAAAAACAGTTGTAGAGTTGGGACTCGAAAATAAACCAACAAGAATTTGGAATTTAGACGAAACTAGTTTTTGTACGGATCCGTCAAAAACAAAAGTTGTTGGCGGTAAAAACTTGCTTTCCACTTGTACTGTCAGTGCTCCTGGAAGGGAAAACATGGTTGAAGAAAAGGAGAGTAAAGAAAAGTTTGAAACTGTATCAAATGCAATTTCTATTTCCTCCAAAAATGATAAAAATAATTTAGAGATAAAGCGTAGAATGACCAAACAAAAGCAGCACAAAGGAAAATGTAGAACTTTACCATCAAGTCCAATAGCCACTTCCACCAAAGAGGATGAAGATATTTCATGCTTAAGGGAAGAAAGGGAAAATACGATTGAAGAAAAGGAGAGTAAAGAAAAATTTGAAACTGTATCAAATGCAATTTCTATTTCTTCCAAAAATGATAAAAATAATTTAGAGATAAAGCGTAGAATGACCAAACAAAAGCAGCACAAACGGAAAAGTAAAACTTTACCGTCAAGTCCAATAACCACTTCCACCAAAGAAGATGAAGATATTTTATGCTCTATCTGTAAATGCGATTTCCAATATTACATTAATAAAAAAGACTGGATTCAATGCGTAACTTGTATGCAGTGGGTGTGTGGTATATGTAACAAAGATTCAAAGAAACAGCAGTACGAATGTGAACGTTGTCTAGATGATGATTGATAAGTGCAAAAATATCAATTAAAATTTTGGTAAAAACCAATTTTTATTTGATAAAAAAATTTGTAATATTAAATATCATTTGTGTACTTTACATTACTTTATATTTTTGTTTTATTTCACTATACCCCTCTCACATTTCAACAAAAAATCCAGGTTTGTTTAAAAAAAGAATAACTATAAAACTAAACAACCTATCTTAATGCGGTAAAAAGCATTTTATAGCAGATTTATTCATGATTCTGCTCTTGGTCCTTAGCTGTGCAACTAAACTTTAAAGCGTTTTTAACTTGTACGCACGCTCTTTACCCGTTTTCGGTGTAAGTGCAAGGTAGTTGACATTTTGTACAATTTTATATCAAAATTAAAATTTACAAAGATAATTGACACAGTAGTCAGTATGAATTAAACAGTAATAATTGTGCAGAGAGATTGGTACCGACATGTTAAGTATTTATACGATAGGTTACTTGTGTGTAAAGTCCAACTTTATAAAAATCACTCTCACCACTTCACTTTATATTAAATTCATGTTGTAAACAGATTATAATATATAAATGCCATATAAAAGTTTAAAAATGGGATTAGTAATAGAATACTTCGATAAACATCTTAATTATCTATTAAAAATATAAAAGCATTTTATTATAAACTATATCAGAAATTAATAAAAATTGTTTTGTTTGAATTGCCTATAAATCATTATTATTATAGTTAATATAGATTAGAAAAATGTTAATAAGTAATATAATTCATAATTATTAATAGAAAAGCTCAATTGTACAGCCTAAAAAATTTCCCTAACTGAAAATCTGTCGCAATCTATCGTGTTCTTACTTGCTTGAACTAAACAAAACACGTTTTTCTTCATTGCAATGTACTTACTGTATTTATATTTTTCGTTCACGTTCACAAACACCTCTCAAATAAGTTTATTATAAAAGTTAAAATATCGCTGTTCCTTTATATAATTGAGTTAGTTCATAAAATGACTGTAAATCATTCAATATATTTAATAAGTAATTAAATAGATCAGAATTTATTATAGATGAATAAATAAACTTTCTTATAATTAATTTACTTTCTTTTTCGTATAATTGCATTTAAAAGAAAATTAATTTCAGCTATAATTGATTTTTTTGTCACATAATTACTCTATATAACTGAATTAAAATTAAATTAAAATAATAAACTATACTAAGTTAATTTTTATGAATTAGATAATAGTTAACTAACATAAGTGTCATAATAAATCTTTTTACATCGAAGTCTATAGGATATAACTTATATAATTAATGATTCAACGTATATATACGATTTATTCATTCAAACAAAAAAAATTCCTTTCAACGGATATTTATATACTGTATATCCGTTAAGTTTAATTATTACTAGTGACAAGGTTACAGAATGAAAATATTAACTAGGCATATATAAAATAATACAGATTACGTTATATCTTTTTAATTTAAAAGTTGTTAAACTAACTGATTTTCATTTTTTCATATTTAGATCCTTTTTGACTTTAATAAATACAGGCAAATGCAGTTATTAACAAGAAATGATAAAATTTCAGTGTTTTATCTGTGGAAAATACTAAAATTTTCTGATTTCTTGTTTCCAAACAATTTTTTAAATAAAATTGCTCCTCATAGAGATATATAATTGAATATAATACATATTATAAACAAATATACTGTATATTTAAACATTAAAATATACAATTTAATATAAGTATGACAAATTTTTTGGACTACGATATATCCTGATATTAAGACAAAGAAAATATTGAAAATGTTCCTTGAATATTTCGTTTGATAACTTTATATTTAAATAACAAATAAATTTAATTTATAATGGATTGCATTTCCTTATATTTCATATTATAATCATACTGATATATGATATGATTGCGCTCATACTTATCAATATGATTATCTTGTCATCAATAATAATTAAGCTTAACGGATATATCAGATATACATTATGAATAATTCATTTACTTTATTTTCGAAATGAAATTCAGAAATCAATTTTTTTCGAATAGTTATTTTCATTCTTTATATTTAATTATAATTATTGCAATAATATTTTGGAAAAATGATTATATACCGTAATAATTTCTCATTAAATGATTATCCTGAATATGGGAATTATAAAAATCTTATTACGAACACATGGTTTGTACATTTATAGATATCCTACAGCAAATAGAATGACGGGAAATCATGCTGAGACAAGTTCTTGATAATCTATCTGATGAATCATGCACGACTTGCTGCAACTTGTAGGTGAAGCCAGTTAAAACTTTTTTTTATCACCGTTTGTCTAAAATATGCATATTCTTAGTTCTTTTCATCTAACAAAACGAATCTAGCAGTGAATTCGTGAACTGTTATATTATATAATAAATCATATTTTCATACAAAATGATCCTAAAAGATAATTTTTATATTGTACAGTACCTTACAAGATTACTTTAGGAAAATCAATTCATTAATGCATCTATTATATTTTTTCTTCTAGAAGAAAATAGCTAATAAAAGCTTATAAAAGCTTTTATAACTCAAACTTTAGGAAAATCAATTCATTAATGCATCTATTATATTTTTTCTTCTAGAAGAAAATAGGAGTTATAAAAGCTTTTATAACTCCTATTTTCCCATGTTAATTTAATATTCTAAATATTTCCATATTTATAAAAAATAAATAAATGATTTTTAATGTATTTTAAATAACTTCTATTATAGTAGAAATCAAAATTTTTATGAAACAATATCATATAAAGAATTAAATTTTAGATTATTGATAATAGGTTCAAATATAATTCAAATTTAAATTGAGTGATTAATAAATTCAATTATCTTAATTACAATATATTATCTTGATTATTTTAATTACTGATCATATTTTTTAAATCATATATACTATATAGGGTGTACCTCAGCACACATACTACCTCCTTTTTCTCGGAAACGCGATGAGATAGGAAGTTGGGAGAAAAATCTTGAATAGACATGTTAAAATTCTTGTGGGCCCTCCGGAAGTAGGAGTGCTATGAATCAACTTTGAAAATTCAAACGGAAACGTATGTCGGTTTCGGTATGATTGGATAGAACTGCCAAAACAAACAACTTTTGCTTGGGAAATTTAACATCACATATGGTTTTTGCGAGATATCACAAAAAAAAAAAAAAAAAAAAAAAAAAAAAAAAAAAAACCTACAGATTATGAGATATCACAAAAAACAAAAAAAAAAAAAAAAAAAGATGCTGTTGCATGTAACGCCGATTGGGCGAATATGCAGAATTTATGTCATATCAGAAATCAAGAAGAAGGGTTTTCCAACTTGTTTCAATCTTTTATATATCTGCTGGTCGTCCTCTCGCGGATCCTTCTTATTTTTTGAATAGCCCAATCGGCGTTACATATATTAGGACCTTTTTTTTTTATAATATCTCGCAAACCGTATGTGATGTTAGAAAACTTCTCAAACAAAAGTTGTTTGTTTTTGAGTTTTATCCAATCAGACATAAATCGATATACGTTTCCATTTAAATTTTCAAAGCTGATCTCTAGCACACCTACTTCCGGAAGGCCCACAAGATTTTTAATATGGCAATTCAATTCTCTGGATAGATTTTGGCAATCAAGATTTTTCTCTATACTTCCTATCTCATCGCATTTCCGAGGAAAAAAAATGATACGGGTGTTGCGATAAACCTTGTATAAAACTCTCATTAAAAAATTCAAAACAAAATGCTAACAAAATACGTAATTTACTATTCGTAAATCTATTATATATGTACAAAGTACATAAAATACAGATCCAAATTTTCTGTCACTAGATCTAGTATACAACCGATAAGAAAATATTGAATTTTAAAATATCAACTGAACACAATTGAATTTTAAGACATCAACTGAACAGTGAAAAGTTTTCTGAATTCAGAAATTGAACCGATATTTATGTATATCAATATCAACGAAAAATATAAGGAAGTATAAAACTCTCATTAAAAAATTCAAAACAAAATGCTAACAAAATACGTAATTTACTACTCGTAAAGCTATTGTATATGTACAAAGTACATAAAATACAGATCCAAATTTTCTATCACTAGATCTAGTATACAACCGATAAGAAAATATTGAATTTTAAGACATCAACTGAACAGTGAAAAGTTTTCTGAATTCAGAAATTGAACCGATATTTATGTACTGTATATCAATATCAACGAAAAATATAAGTATATGATCTTCACTGCATATTAATTACATAAAATCCGAGATCATATTTCTTATTTTAGCATTCCTATAAATGTTATGGTTTTCCCGATCAAAAAAATACGTTTACTTTATTGGCTGATTAAACATTTTTTAGATAGTCAACAATCGATTACTATATTCAAGCTGAGATTGGTATCCTCTTTTGCCTCTGGGTTGCTCGTATCTTGCTTTTGTCAGCTTTTGTATAGTATTGTGAAGGATTTAATTTGAATATTTGAATTTTATTTCTAGATCATATGAAAATCTAAACTATTCTGAATATAAGAAAAATTTTCTTTCTAAAACTAACGCTACAATGTATACGAATTTTTTTATTCAAATTTTAAAGTTATAAATCAGGATTTTATAATAAATCTGCTTAACTTCTTCACATGTTAAGATATGAAGGAAAAATTACAGATATAACCATAAAATATTGTAATGACATCATCAGATATGGTTTTAATATCTTGGTATCGTATGAATATCACATATGATTCCGTAGAGAAATAAATGCTTACTTTTCGAACGGGTTGTTTATTTTGGAATGATTAAAGTTGAGAGATTAAAATATTTTATCAAAATTATCTTCAATGGCATAATCTGTAGCCATAAAAAATCTATTGGATAGTTCCATAGTCTTATCATCAATGTTGTATGAATATGGTTATATAATAATAATTATTATTATTATTATCATTATCATATATTAGCAATATATCTAATGCTGCCTGGAATATATTTAAATGCAATTAATTTATAAAAAATAATAATTTAAGTACAATATATTACTCTCTAAAAGCTATAACAGCAATACAGGTAAGCCATGTTCCTCCCTGCTTTAATGCTTAGTCTCATTTCTTGTCATAAAATAAAAATCTGAATAAATTTAAAGGGTAACCTACTTCTCATTACTTTCTCATTATTATTGGAGCATAAAAAATTGAATGTCTATATTTTTAAATGGATTAATATACAGAATTGGTTAATGTTACTTATAATTCGACTTTAATGGCTTGTTCTGTTAAATTTTAGAAAAAAAAAAATCAATTAATTCAAAAATTATTATGGAGAAATCTTTAAAGTTTGAACGTCTGCCATTTTTTAACAGTAATAGATAAAGAGTTAATTGATATGTTATTGAATATCATCTCAATGACATGTTAATTTCTTTCCGATTTAAATTGCTTTGTTAAATTTAATAAAAAATCGAATGAATACCTTAAGTTATATTATTTATAAATACGGTATTTGAAAAATTTGGTGAACCGCTATTTTTAAATGATTAAGTTTCGCCCTTGGTATCATCCAGTGCTAGCCGCACCCCGCACTCTCTAGTGACGCTATTGTTGTGTAAGGATCAAAATAGCAGGAATACTATGATTGGTTATTATATCTTATTGTCATTGTATTGAAATGTACTGTACAGTGTATTGCATAAAGATTTTCACCTAGGTCAGGGATGTCAAACTGGCGGCTCTCGACGTGATTTTTTGTGGCCCTCAAGGCTCTTAACTAAAATGTTATGAGATAATATATGTGAGATGATAGGAAGTAATTGTCGCTTCGTAGCTATGTTATATACTATAATACAACAGTTTGTTTTAATGAAATATAATTGCATTAGTTTTTTTCATTTAGCGTTATCAGACGTATACATACAGATGACACTGATCTTTCAGATCGGTGACACAAACTGTTTTCCTGCAAAGACGACATCGTTTTGTGCCAAATTTCTTACAAAAAAACAAAAAGCCATAAATGAAAACCTTTATTTTTTTGGATAGACAAATACAATGATAAAGTTCCAAACAATTCCTCTTTAAAGGACATGTATAAGGAACGCGCCAACGGGCTTGTTAGAGATTTGTTGTGTTATTAACTTAAAAAATGTAAGTATTTATGGGTATTTGAATTTATAAAATTTTAATGGAAGCTTTTGTTTTTGTACAGAAAATGTGACTTTTAACATTTAATAGAAAATTAAAAATTCATAGCGAGGAATTGAATTTAAAAAATATGTATACTTAAAAGCAATTATGTAGTAATTACTGTATATATATTTGTAATGTATTTATTTGATTATACAATCTTTTTAATTATCCTATCTATATATTTGAATTCTTATTTCAAAATGTAATTTAAAAAAAAAATTTAAATATGATGTGGCCCACGGCATCTTACAGGCTTATTAAATGGCCCTTGAATTAAAATGAGTTTGACACGCCTGACTTAGGTCAATGTTGTTCGGCTTCCTTACACTACTTCAATCCAATGAGATTGCTTTTTCCAGACGTCCATTCGAACACGCTTAGTGTGGGACGATCCATTAAGGTTTTACGTTAGCGTCGGGGGTAGATAAGTTTTATATCACGTGCTCAAATATGTTGACAGTAAGATAATTTCTGGCTGTTCTGTAGGGAATTTTTGTGTTATTAATAATAAACTAATCTATTTTGTTACTAATGTAACACAAATGGTGCACAGTATCGATATAATTATATGCGTAATCAAGAGATAAGTTGCTGCACTGCTCCCTATAGTGTAATACGAAAGTGACTTACAGGTGTGAGTGAAAGTTATTTTCTTTTGACTGCGCGAAGGATTAAGAGTCTCATTTTTTGTGTATATATAAAATAACCAACGACAGTTATGCCCAAAACAATCGACAATAATATTAGAAAGTTAATAGTTCAACACAGACATGAAGGGAAAAGTGTCAAACAAATTGCCGAATGTTTAAAATAAGCACACGAACTGTAATAAATATCTGCACATGTTATCAAGAAACAAGATCCGTTTCAGCAGGGAAATCAACAGGTAGACCAAGATCGACAACAACCGAAGAAGATGAAAGTTTGAGACAAATTAGCAAAAACAATCCTTTTAAATCGTCCAGGGTGATGAAAACAGAAATTATACTACCTGTCTCCATAGACACTGTTAATAGAAGGTATGTAGTGTTCTAAATATAATTGTAAACAGATAAATTTAATTTGCGGATTAAGTTATTAATAAAATATTGATTGATATGAGTCCAGGATCGCGCAAGCAGGACGGAAGTGGGATCTTTCGACAGGTCTTGCAGATATTTTGATTTTTGCAAAATAGATTATAGATGATAGATTTAATAAAACAGATTACAGATTTTACAAATATGTAATAGATCTTATAAAATGTTACGTTTTCGGCATGATTGTCGAAGAGCCAAGGCGGTCCTTAAGTCATACCGGCCAATTGTTTCTGAAATCTAAGTATTTGAACCTCCTCATATGAAGCATTCATATAATGACCAATTGTAAATATTATAAAACAATCAACTTTATTTTCACCTATTGGTATACTATGATCATAATGAATACGCTATATAGGCAGCCTTCTATTGTAAACAGATAAGTTTAATTTGCGGATTAAGTTATTAATAAAATATTGATTGATATGAGTCCAGGATCGCGCCGGCAGGACGGAAGTGGGATCTTTCGAGAGGTCTTGCAGATATTTTGATTTTTGCAAAATAGATTATAGATGATAGATTTAATAAAACAGATTACAGATTTTACAAATAGGTTATAGATCTTATAAATGTTACGTTTTCGGCATGATTGTCGAAGAGCCAGGGTGGAACAGGGATCCTCTTCCGCCTTGTCTTGTCAGAGCAGTCCTTAAGTCATACTGGCCAATTGTTTCAGAAACCTAAGTATTTGAACCTTCTCATATGAAGCACCATACAATGATCAATTATAAATATTATAAAACAATCAATTTTATTTTCACCTATTGGCATACTATGACCATAATGAATAGCCTATGCTATATAGGCAGCCCTCGTTTTTCGCGAGGGATGCATTCATAGAAGAGGAGGCGCAAAATTATTCCACAATACTATGGAGTGAATACGGATGTTTTCCAAGCGTCTAAAAAATATATAACTTTAATACAAATATATCGCAAAAATGTATTTCGAAATGGACTATTGAAGATTATATAGTTTAATTGATATATCTATTTTAATATTGCGGAATCACTAAGTACTAAACATGCATAATTTTCTGTTAACAGATTACACGAAGCAGATTTAAGAAGTCAGAGAGTTGCCAAAAAACAACTCTTAACTACAAGACAACTGATTAACCGCATAGGATTTGCATATCAGCATCAACAATGGAATAATTCAGACTGGAGTACTGTAGTGTTCTCAGATGAAAAAATCTTCAGTAGTGACGAAGCTGGTGATGTCTGAGTACACCTGCTAAAGGGGAAAAGATATGCTAGCCCATACGTTTATCAAAAGAGAAGGAGCGGGAGATTTTCTGTAGGTAAGTTAGTCACATATGCATTCCATTTCTTATGTATCATTCTAGCAATTAATTTGCTATAAGTGATCTTATAAAATTACTTTCCTGACAATTTAAACACAATAGAATATACAGTATGCTTCTCATAATTTTGCAGAGCAGACTTTCCATAACAACATATGCCCATCAGACATTTATTTTCGCTGTTATATGAATTAGTATCAAGTTTTATTAAATATCAAATATTGTATTTATATTTTACTATATATATATTTATTTACTAACCAATTTCTGTCAGTGGAGAATTGTATGCATTATCATACTAATGCTTTCAAATACAGTAAAAGTATTAGAGGTTAGAATACGTTTTATTATTAATATAAGCAGTAAAAATTCAATTGCCGCTATAAATTAATATACAGTACTATTTATACTTATCAAAAGAAAGCATACAAGTAGCAATATGAATTGAACACATAGCGCCCTTAACCAATGACATTATTAAGTAAAGAGATATTCATTTCAAAAAGCTCGCATTTACTGGCTAGTGCTAGGGAATAACAAACGGCCTTAACTACAAGATGTATGCATATATTAAAAAAAGATTCTGTTATAATTTGTTTGAGGATTACTTTAAACATCACGCACTCTTTGCGCAAAACCTCAATCAAAACACTATATGTATATTTCAGTTAAGTGATTCTAGAAGAGGGCAAAGCTTTAAACGTTTTTTCAAACATTTTAACTACGTAATTAATCTTACGTCATTTCTGATACAAATATTTATGAAATTTACACTTCCTAAAACAGCCGTTCTATTCCGTCTGCGGTAATACTTTATCCAATTGTAAAGATTGACGAAAGAGAGCATGTGTTTTTTGATAATTTAAATAAAGCGTTTCTCTTTTACAGTTTAAATGTGTTACTTTTCGTGAGCGAATCATTTTAGTAGTCTCATTCCAACGTAGCCAATCATGACAATGCTACAATTTTCTGCTAGCAATCAATGATTTGCTAGCAGAAAATAACATTGCCCATGTTATTTTCTGCTAGCAAATCATTGATTGCTGTATTCTTTACCATCTGCCAATAAGTTCAAAGTTTCGAGCGATATTTAAATTGGAAGACCAATGAGCGAAGCGAACATACGATAATGCTATTGTTTCGTAACCACTTCAGTTTAAAGTTTTGAATTGTGACTGTATTTTACTTATTTTTTTGGTTTCTAACACTCATCATTTCAGTGATTGTGTGACCGTTGTTGTGAAATTCTGTTTTTATTTTACCGTGAATTCGTTGCATTTGCGAAATGAATGAGAAAAAAAACTTAAAATAGAAAATGAAAATCGAGTATATTAAATAGCAGTGAGAAAATGACTTTTTCATATCAAATCACATGGGTAAACTGCTTTGTTTAACAAACATTTACCTAACTTTTGTGATTTTGGTCGGAAAGTAATATCAACATTTGGTAGTAACTTATTTGTGTGAAAGTGCATCTTCCAACACGAACAGATTTAAGAATCGATTCAGAACCTGCCTTGGAGATTCTTCTCTTTTACATAGTCTACGGATAGTTACAACAGGAATGGATGTAAATATCCAGCCCTGGTAAATGCTGCTGCCCGTCCTCATTTATCACATTAAATAGGTACATATATACTTTTTTATATATTTTAACTGTTTATATTTTATAACTTTTTGTTAACATGTTTATTGGATGTAATCTGGTAAATATAATTTTGTAATAAGGTTTGTTAATCTGGAAATAAAATTGGTTTCCAAAAAGCGTTATATTTATGCGTTCCGTTTGTTGAGACAATCAAGTACCAAAGCCCCTGCCCCTTTTTTAACTGCGGCCCTCCATATCTCTAGTAAACACGGCTATGGCCCTAGGTTTCATAATAATTGGACAGCACTGATCTAAATCAATGAGCAAATGGTAGCATTTATCAAAAAGTAAACAAATCTTTTAATAAAATGCCATCAACTAATTTATACTAAAGAAGACTCACTAATTATTAGTTAATATTTTATTCGCAATTAAAACCCAGTATCGGTGTGTTCAGTAGAGGGATGGCTGAAGGGAGTATCCTAATACGTACATACGTCACTGAAAACGTAAAGCATCCTTGACGTAAACAAAAACAGTGATATGCTAATTACTTGGTTTAAAAGCTTATATCTTTTAAAATATTATTTCTAGAAATATTTTTTTAATTCATTACTTTACATTATTAATTTTTTATATAAATTTTTTTTAATTCATTACTTTACATCATTAAGTTTTTTATATAAATTATCTGAATTTTTAAATTAGAAATAGATTTATATATAGTATATATTATATACAAAGTTACGCTTAATTTGTATGCGAAATATAAAAATTCCGTAATAATATCCACTTCTTTCATTTATGTCAGTCAGATCAGGAGTTATCGATCTTTTTTTTTTTTACTGATTAGTCATGGCCACTTCGTTTATTTTTATGACTCCATCCCATTGGTTTGCTTCAAAGATCTATAGTTTGCTTTTATTAGTGTCTGTAGGAGCTATTTAGTCCTCGGGGGACCAAGCCATTGAGAATTACAGGCTTTGATAAAGATTTGCTGCTGCCTATAAATCGTGAATTTTGAAAAATCATAAATTGGATCGAATCATAATTAGAAAAAAAAATTAAATGAACTTTTTACCGATGATAATTTAAGGATATATTGTATTCTTTAGCCATAAATATTTCCAAATTTTTCAATATATAAAATGTTTCTTTAATGGAATACAGTAAATATTGCATTCTTGATCATTTTTTAATTAAATTATTAATTATAAGATATTTTTAAAAAAATTTAATTTCTATTAAAATAATCCAATCAAACTAATTGAATTTATTTATTAAAATCAATAATTGATATTTCCTAATTTCTAACAAGAACTTTTCGGTTAAATATAAATTAACAATAGAGCTATCAGATAATAAACTACTGTTTATTCCATCAAAGTCAAAATAATCAGAACCATCTGACTATTAAAGATGTTAGGGAACATCCGTAGACTACTTCACGCTATTTCGAACACTTTTTGATCTTTTTCATCCTCTTTGTCATTTTTGGTTACATTAAGCTTGATCCCCTCTCTGGCCATGATGTCATAAATTTGAAGATACTCCTTCGATTTAAAATTTTTTTTCTATGATTTTACATAAAAATGAAAAAAAAAAAAATACATTAAATAAATAGAGAATAAGAATTATTTTACATCCGTACTTTCGTTACGTATATTTTCGCAACACAAACGTGTAGTACGAGAATGACGTAGAACGCTGGAATGACGAAATCATGGCGTCATTTCGAATCGTCGCTAGAGTTCTTCACGTCGAAACGTGAGTTAAGGAAAGATTCTATATTGACGTCATTCGTTCGCGTTCTACGCGTCGAAAATGGCAAATTCAACGCTTGGGCAGGAAGGTTCACGTTGGTGATTACCTATATTTGTAGTGACTAAACGACTAAATATAATGCCATATCTTTTAGTATGCACTTTCCTTAGATTTGTATCTATGATATGAAAATTAAATTTTGTGTTAAAAACGGTTAAAAGTCCTAACTTTAAGAGTTACTTTTATACCAATTTTTAGGCATGATTTCTGGATACCTCACACTGAGTGGAAAAGCTTTCTTTCATTTTTATTTAATCTAAATATTTTTTTCTAGTTACTATCGAAGTGATTTTGAAAAACAAAATCGAATCAACCAGTCACGGACCTGGATGTTCGTGTTCTACGCAAGCGTATTAAACGAATATGTCGTCGTACACATGTGACGCTTATCTGGGGAAGTTAAAGGAAGTAACGACTTGCTGAAGCAATTTTTTCTACAAACGCACGCGTGGAACGTGAACTCAATGACGTCATTTTTCTTCGCGTTTACGTTCGCATCATCGTCTTGCTGAAGCTAATTTCCGAATAAATTCTTCAAACAACTTGAGATATTGCATATGTCTAACATTTCGTAACCAACATATCTTCAAATATATTACATTAGTCTTTGTATTTCATACAATTAAGCATAAATATTTTGTTGATATATTTTATAAAAACAAAAATTTTTTACTCATAGATGCGAGCTTTAAACAATTTTAAAGATTTATGACATAATTGGCATGATATCCTCCTTCTCTATCTCAGTTATTATCACAAATCTATTACACCTTTCCTTCCTCGGTAGCATGATGTAGTTTATGGATGTTCCTTCATTATTAAGAAATAACTATGAACCAATAACAACTTCAAAAAAAAAAGTTCCAAGAAACCATTACCGAGATTCAACAAGGTGCACAAATTTTCAGGAAAAGTCCGAAATGCATACACCAAATACAGCAATGAAAAATATGACTATTTAAATTTTTTTTTTTTTTTCACAAAAATCACTAAAGTTGATTTTTCTCATATAATGACTAAATTTTCACTATTACAAAAAATAAAATTACTAAAATACATTTTCTATTAATTTAAAAATTATTAATGCATATAAATTCTCCAGTTTAATAGACAAAGATGACATGGACATTTCTTTATAAGCCTTCAATCAGTGCCGGATTAAGCTACTGCGGGGACTGTAGCATATGTTAAGAAAGGAGCCCTATATTAAAAAAAAACAATAAAACAACGCAAATAAATTTAAACACGCATTTTTAATTTGCATACTAATTATCATTATCAAAAATAACAACACAGTCAACATTAAATATTAATTTATCTATATTTACCATGAGCAAATTTGTTGAAGATATAGGATGTATTTATTTCACGCAGAAGTTTTTGTTCAAAGTCATACTAACAAGTCACCTACTTATGCTCTTTCTCTCAGAATTTCGTGATACCTAATGAAAAGGCACTATGGCATAAATCACAAGATCATTGGTTTAACGCTCGTATCAGATGACCAAAAAATTATGTATTGATACATATTAATATTTATTGGCGCGGGGCCCGTAGCAAATGCTGCTTTTGCTACTATGTTGATCCGGCACTGCCTTCAACCGATGTTCAAGTTTTTATTTTTACATGAAGATTCACTATATTATTTTTATATTTGAAGATTTTTAACTTTAGCTTATATCAATGCAATAGATATATAGATTAACATAGATCTCCATCATATTTATTTCACATTAAGAGTAGAGCACTTTTTCTATTATCACATATGTGATTTTATTATAAAAGTTATGTGGATATGTACTAATACTCATATTTAAAATATACACGAAATTTATTAGTACACAATTTAATCAGAAATTTGTAGACAAAAACTCACTACCTGGTGGAAATTTTATTATGCTCTACGCAGAATGATTCCAAATTAAATACAAAATTTGGGATCATACGCAGGAATTAAAAAATTCCTATATGGTTGCCAGAAATGCTTTTTAATTAATGGAACATTTTCATAAAATATGGATTTTAAATTAGTTTTGGTAAAAATAATACCATAAGAAACTTTTCCAGTATAATTCCAGGGAATGATCCCAGAAAAAAATTGGAGAATTAATTCCGAAACAAAAATATCAGGTACATTTTCTCCCCTCATCTTTTTTAAGAGTAATAAAAAACTACTTTTACAAAAATGAAAACAGATAACTTTTAAGAGAAGCATTTTCACATTTATGGCAACCATAAATGTTATTTATTTACGAAATAATAGTATAATATAATAAGTTTAAAAATTGCATTCATTTTAACAGAAATGCGTATTTTAATTTTCTTATATA
>AYEL01007087.1:0-36805 GCA_000484575.1 Olivierus martensii | reverse complement strand
TGTTATTTGGAATTTAGTCAAAAATTTCAAGTTCAATTTAATAATTGAACTTGAAATTTTTGACTAAATTCCAAATAACAATCTCTCCTTGATGTAGAGTTGAACAGTGATCTTTAGATATTCATCCTGATGCTTTAACCAATTAGACTACCAAAGCAGTCTTATTAAATAATAAATTGGAATTAGTAGATTCAGATAGAGTTAAGCAGTTGGTGTAAATAAGCGTTGATCTGTTAAAGCTATAAAACAGATATAAATGCATTTTTCTCCTGATTTCATCATTTATCATATTTATATATGTTTTATTGGCTTATTAAGTTAGTTTTAGTTAATGAGTTGAGTTCAGTTTCAGTCATCCGAAAACTAAAGATAAAGGATTCGAATTGAATCTGGATTCTTCAAGATGGTAAGAAACTGTTTTACAATGTGATTTATGTGCTTATTCTTTAATATAACTATTTTTAATGTTACATCTTTGTGACACAGTGTAGGATACTATTTTACTACTGTATAGGACACTTTTTGGCTAAATTTTTGTAAAAATACTACTAATATGCTGATCTGAATGTTAATCTAATTAAAAATAATATATCAGCTCCAAGTTTCACATGTCCAAAAAATTTGCCAACATGACACTTTGGGACATGTGCTATAGATTTGTCATCCCTAATATTAGGAGATATATATATATTTTGACTTACATAAGGTTTTGTGGAATGATCCACTTGCATAAGTTGAAGATTACATGTATTCTGTAATACAGAAAATGAATCCTTGTTTGATTCTACTTAGCAGCAATGAAGAAGAAAAAAATTAATTGAATGTTCATTTTATTATTCTAATTAGCACTTCAGTAGGACCATTTCATTTAAAAAAATTTAATACATTAAACATGTATGATACAGAAATGTTTTCGTTTGATTACAAGTCTTATCAGCTGTATAAGTAAAATTTTCCTATCAAAGTGCTGATTAGAATAATATATAACTAGAAATTCCCCACTCATATAAATGAGCGGAAATAAACTATTGTGATCAATTCCCCGCTCATATAAATGAGCGGAAATATACTGTTGTGATCTAATCTAACTTATAATACTTTATATAACAGCATATTGTATAATAATAGCTTATCTTGAAAATTTATTTACTATATACAGTATTTTATTAAGCATCTAAATGTGTAGTAATTGCGCGGGGGCCCGTGGAGGCTGTACTCCATGGGCGCTGTGCCCCTGATGGCCCTACCCCAATGGGCCCCAGGCCTGTGGGATCCGGTTTCATCTTCCCGGTGGGCCCACAGCCCGTGGGGATATGAAACTCCCACTGGGGGCCCATGGGGTGGGGCTGCACCTACCAGGGATCAAGAGGCCTCCCTCGGGTGGGGCCCACCCCAATGGGCCTGGGCCCTTGGGGCCCGGTTTCATCTCCCCGGTGGGCTGCACCCAGTTTCATCTCCCCACTGGCATCGGGATCCCCGTGGGGTTCAGAAGGGGATAGTTTACAGCAATGATGAATGGTTATAATTTCTTTGTGTGATAAAATATAAGCAAATTTCATTTGAGATATGTAATATATCACCATCGTAATTATGGATGTACAACAGGCTTAACTGCAAATTCAGCATAAAATTTCCTTTAAAATAAAACATTCAATGAAAAGGTTAAATAAGGTGTCAAAAGTTGCAATGTATCAGTGCACATATTTGCGATGGATCAGTGCACGTTGTTGTGATGGATCAGTGCACATATGCAATGGAATAATAAATGAATTCCAGTATAGAACTGTGGTAAAAGGTGTGAAAAGGTTAGCTAAACAGTATCCTGTATCATAATCAGTAATAATTCCTTTAAAAATTACATAAAATTTCCTTTAAAATAAAACATCCAATGAAAAGGTTGGCTAAAGTGGGTATCATATAAAGATACTGATTGAAGACAAATTGATACTGAACAGTATATGATATAAAGATACTGATTGAAGACAAATTGATACTTGAACATTATCTTGTTATCATAATCAGGTATTAATTCTTTTAGCTAAGTAATTCTGTAAAAATCTAATAATAGTAATGCAGGTAAATTATCTGATTCTTTTAGCTAAGTAATTCTGTAAAAATCCAATAATAGTAATGCAGCTAAGTTATCTGTTGCCCCTTTCTTTGACACTTAGTGCCATCTATCGATATTTATTTTCATAAAATAAAATTTTGGCACCTAGGGCCCTAAAAAATAGCCAAATAAAAAAAAAGACCTGTTGTTGCATACATCCGAAGATTAGACCTTTCTAAAGATACCCTATTAAAAAAAAAAAAAAAAAAACAATTAAAATGCATAAACATTTGGCAATAAAATAAGAACACACTATAAAAATGTGTTTCATATAATTGCAAATTGACCTATCACAAAGTTGCAAATAAGGACATTTGACTATGCACTATATACAGAATTTTATTGGGACTAATTTTCTTTTTCCTATTTCTAGAGCAGCTGATTTAAAATATTGCATTTGAAGTTCGTCCGAAAAAGGGACTCCAGCCAGCCACGTTTGACTAATTATAATATAGAAGATTCTGAAGATGGTAGAGAAATTGAAAATAGTAGTGAATGTACATTATCTGACATTTGTTCAGTTATTTTACTATTTTTAATAAAAATTAAATTTCTGTATTTTTAATAATAACAAAAATAAAATGGTATATTTTTGTTAAAAATTTGAAATATAATAAGCAGCTGATTTAAAATATTGCATTTGAAATGTTTTGATATTGTGTAGCCTTAGAGTATATAATAGATGTGATTGTTTTAAAAATTACAAGAACAAAATTTTTTAATTTAATATAAATATCATCAGTTTTATTATACTCTTTTGTATGATTCTTAGTCCTATATAGCATGGTTTCACACTATATGCAATTTTATAGGAACATAACTACCACATTATACATAGATTACCTGTATGTAGCTGAAGATAGTTTCATAATCAAAAATGTACTTAGCAGTTAACATATTACTATTAATTTGGAGTAATAATTTAATTAAGTGTTACTTTTACTGTTTGTTATAAAAAAAACTGTTTGCTTGTTTTAATATAAAAAAGATTTTGTATATTTAATCTTTTATGTTTATTGATGATTAATTATTGCTGGTATGATATGGGAAATTGTAATAAATGCTTTATAATAATTAAATTTTAATTCAATCCAGAAATTTAATGAATTATAATAAATGTTCATTTTTTATTTTAGTGGTGGTGTCATGATTTATTTTGATAGAATAGAAGTTGTAAATATTTTAAATCCTTCCAGTGGTAAGTAATATATAAAAACTATTTTAAAATAAATTATATATTGTATAATCTATATAATAATTTGTTTATCCTCATTAGTGTCACATACAACTTTAGACTGAAATAGCTCGAAGACTATGCAATGAAATTTTATAAATTCTTTTAATTTGAGTTTCTATGAGTTGAGCTTAGAATTTTTGACTGTTAAATATATTTTTAAAATAAGCAGTATAAAAAATTTCAAAAAACTCAAATGTCGGCATAATTTTATAACTTATTCCATAGATAGTGCAATGTGTCTGCCTGAGAGGTGGGCTTTCTGGTAGGTTATGTTAGGTCATATCTTTCAGATGATAATTATGCATTAATTAATAATTAAGAAGGTTATATATTTATTAGCCTAACACAAAGATCAATAAATTTTACAAACTTCTTCCATTTTAAAAAATTAAAATCTTGAGGAGTCCAATTAGAGCAAAGCAAAGAATATTATAGCTAGTTATGTATGAGAGAATTTTGTTTTTGATTTGTTTACATTAAGTTTTTTGATATATTTTTTTTTAAGTGTCTCCATGAGAGGTTAAAATTGACTCTATAAAACTTTTTAAAATTGTAAACATTATTTACTGAGCAACAAAAAATTATTTCATGAAGCACAAACACTGAAGTAGTGATTATAAAATGTAATAATGTTAATCAGTAAATAATGTTTACAATTTTAAAAAGTTTCATGGAGTCAATTTCATGGAGACTAAAAAAAATTATTAAAAAACTTAATGTAAACAAATCAAAAACAAAATTCTCTCATACATAAATAACTATAATATTCTTTGCTTTGCTCTAATTGGACTCCTCGATGATTGAACTTCATATCATCAGAACAAAAAAGCAGTAAAAATGAAGTAAAAAATGATTGGTTAATAAAAAATATTACCTATTTTATGAAAATTTCATAAAATAGGTAATTTTTTTTTATTAATCATTCATTTTTTTTACTTCATTTTCACTGTATTTTTGTCAAAAAATGAGAAAATACTAATATAAACAAATCTGCCATTGAAAGGGATGTGGCATTTTATGCTAATTGATCAGGAAGATTATGCTGTTGTGGAAATGTTCAGAACCAGATATGGAAGGGCATGTAATATATTTGCATGTATAAATTTTTTTTTTTTTCATTTTTTGGTGAACAATTCATCCAATTTTGATGAAGTTTTTATAGTGGGTTCAGAATTGAATGCTGAACAAGTTTGTAATTGGAAAATTTTCCCTATATGTTGCAGTTTATGAGATAAGATTTACAACTGTCCTCTTTCGCATAATCAGTTCATTTGAAGGTCACCATCAGATAATCCACCCATGACTTCCTATTTGTTGGCATTAAAAGATTTTTGAAATCTATGATAATTATCAAGTAATTTGGAGGGGTACAGATTTTTTCTTCCATCCTATATATCAATTTTAATAGAATATGCTAATAATTTATTAATTCAAAATAAAAAATTTTTAATTTAAGCATTGAGCAATTTTTTAATTGGACATTTAATTTGAAAGCATGAATAAAGATTTTAATTTTTGATTTTCTTAAAGATATCAATTTATAATAAAACTGATGCTAATTTTTTAAATTATTTTTATATTTTTATTGGAATTACAATACTGTAGATTCTCTTAAGAACAGACTAATAAGAGTAGAGTCTGATAATGTTGACACTCTAGTACTTCCAAATTATACACAAAAATAATCTAAAAAACATTTGATAAAATAGTATTGCAGTACAGGCAATCCCAGAGTTACATAGGTGGATTCTGTAAAACTCTATACAAGTCAAAACATAGCATATGTTATTACAGTAGATATGTTTGGAGCATATATTATACAATACTAATATGTCACAATGATGAAACACTAAAAATAATTATATTAAAGAATAAGCATCTAAGCAGCATGGTAAAGCAATTGTTACCAAAGCAGATTCAATTTTGAGTCCCACACTTCCAGTTTTACTGGAGTGATCTAGGTTTGCGACAAGCTCATTACATAAAAATAATCCTAAATATGTATGTAGGATTAGTAACTATGTATGTCAGATCTACATCAATTGGGATTGCCTGTATATACAGATATCCCTCCTATAACATGGTAGATAGGTTCCTGAAAAACAGCATATTAGGTGAAACTGTGTTATATGAGACTCAGAGCCAATACAAAAAGGAGATATACATTCCAAATCCAATGAAAAATAAATAATTTTCTTTAATTCCACATACAGAACTTAATTTTCATTAAGAATATTAATAACACGAAACATAAAGAGAGAAAAAATATATATGTAAGACCCTAAAAAAATAATATATATCAAACAAAAGGAAAGAAAAAAGTATACAGCCTATATAACATTCATTTAATAATTATATCTTCTTTACCGCTCTTCATTAAAAATGAGAACGTTTTTTTTCTTTTTAACAATATCAACTTCACTTTTTGAACTTTTTTCCACATTTAAAGTTTGTGTATCTTCTGCTCTCTTAACAAAATCTGTAATCTAACTCACTAAAACCCACTATAAAACAATCATTCCTTAGTATATACCCCAAAAAAATTTATGAATAAAATGTTTTTCTTCTCTTTCACATTTCTTTATTGAAGAATAAAAACTTACTTTTTATCCAAGAACTGTACATTTGGAACACAAAATACTCAAATGGCGACAATTAATGCAATCACAAAATTAATTTAATTTCAAATCAAAATCGAAAATAGACTGCGTATCATCCTCTCACGGCCAACTAGCGAAATTGCATTTATGACTAATTTTAGCAAAGTATTTACCAATGATTGTATTTTGTGTGTGTATTGTGGGTCCCTAGTATGGATTTACAAAAATTAATGAAAATGTTTTGTGTTGTAGGAGAGTAAATAATAAATTTATTTATTATAAATCAATTTTCTAAATGTGTTAAATAAAAACCGTGTTGTAGAAATACCATATTATATAAGTTTCTGTAATTTTCAAATCGTGTTGTAGGAGAACGTGTTATAGGAGGGATACCTGTATATTGTTGTACGGTATTGCCTATTATTTCTTAGTTGTACAAACTAACAATAATGCTTACACATAATATACAGATGTAATTAACATTGCAATAATTGTAAATAAATAATGATAATGAAGTTAAGCTCATTAATTTCAAATAGTCCTGTTTTAGACGAAATATTTTAAATCAATATATTTCTTTCAATATTTTTGAATTCCATGCAAAAGAAGTCTGTTTAAACGAGGATTTATAGTATATTAATAAAATCTTTTATTATTTATAATTAGAACAAAGACATTTCATATTTTATAGTTAGTTAGTTGTTCCAATAAAAAAAAGTTAATTATTTTATATCAGTTTTGAAAAGTTATATTATATTGTTATAATATTGTTTAGTTACTTTATATTAAAATTGACAGAAAAAATATCCTTTTCCATCCACAAATGAAAAATATACTAAAATAGACATGTGATAAAATATATGTAACAATCTATTCTATTGATTTAAAATATATATTTTAAATCAATAGAAAAACTATTAAAAAAATCCATAATTAATCAGAACAATTTAACTAAACAATTCTAGCAAAATTGTTTTTGATCAAACATCATTAACAAATTTAGAGCCAACTAGCATTTTTTATTGTACTTGATATCTCATAAATAGAAGGCAAATACTTATAAAGTTTTTAAATTGAAAAATAATGTCAAGCAGTAAAATCAATCTATATCAAAAGAGGAAATAAATCAACAAAATAAAAAATATTGGAAAATTAATTTAATTATATTTTATTGGGTATAAATTATTTTGTTGGAGTTTATAAATCTGTGATTCTTGATTTCAAAATTGGATATATTGGATTGTCTGAAAAGTCATGGGCATTTTTTCTGTTTTAAAAAGTGTATTTATTTATATAAAGAACAAAGATTAATCAATGATATATTATCCATTTTGCTCGATAACCTTTTGCCATCTTTCAGGGAGCTTCATAGTTCCTCATTCATAGAAGGACTCTCTTTATTGGTGAAAAACTGAACAAGGTGCTGATTTACAGCCTCATCTGAATCGAATGTTATATCACGCAAGGAGTTTTGAAGAGAGCGAAACAAATGGAAGTCTGATGGTACAAGGTCTGACGAGTATGGTGGGTGTGGCAACACATCCCATCCAAGCTCCAATATTTTTTGGGGGTGATCAAACTTGTGTGTGGTCTTGTGTTGTTGTAATGGAACACAACTCCTTTACGATTAACGAGCTCTGGATGTTTCTGGATGATGGATTCGTTCAAACTGTTCAATTGCCGACAGTACACATCTGTTTAGTTCCTTGGTAGAATCTCGAAAAACACGACACCTTTAAAATCCCACCACACAGAGCATAATCTTCCTCTGATGAATGTCTGCTTTTGATGTCGTTTGAGGCAGATCATCATGCCAGTACCAAGCCCATTTGTGCACCACATTATTGTAAGCAATCCACTTCTCATCACCAGTTATCAATCATTTCAAAAGGATCATTTTCACATTTAATAAGTATGTTGCAAATGTTTATGCGTGCTGTCAAATGAACTTCTTTGAGTTCATGAGGAAACCAAATATTGTGCTTGCTTATGTATCCCAGCTTCTTCAGGTGATTGTAAACAGTTGAATGATGGATGTTCAATGTTTCTAAAATCTCTCGTGTCATGTAACAATGGTTTGACCAAATAATGCCTTTATTTTATTGTCATTAACCTCGGATGACCTTCCTGACTGAATCCAGTCAAAGTCACCAGCACAGAATTTTGTGAACCATCATTGGCACTGATGTTCTTGTAGAGCATTGTCACCGTAAACTTTACTCAACTTTTCACAAGCTTGCCGTGTGTTTTTCCCTTTACAGAAATAAAACAATAAAATATGATGAAAATGCAAAGTTTCGTCTTCCATCTTCAACTTGTAAAATTTATAAAAAACAAGAGGAGCGTCTTTGAGATCAAAGTCACCAGCACAGAATTTCGTGAACCATTGTTGGCATTGGCATTCTTGTAGAGCATTTTCACCGTAAACTTTTTGCAAGTTTTCACAAGCTTGATGTGCGTTTTTCCCTTTACAGAAGTAAAATAATAAAATATGGCAAAAATGCAGAGTTTGGTCTTCCATCTTTAACTTGTTGTAAAAGTTATAAAAAACAAAAAATAGATCAATTTTTTTTAAAAGTGAAGCTAAAACTATCAGCTGTTAAATGACACAGCAATAACATAGATGTGAATAACTCTAGTACTTCAAAAAATGAACAAACGCCATCTGTTATGAAAATGTGTCATGAGTTTTCAGACAACCCAATATTTCTAGTTTGATCAAATATGAAATTTCTATGAAACTATCATCTCTACATAATAACTTACTAAAAGAGATTCACACACAACTACATTTATAATAATTTTTGAACTTCTGTACTAAATGTTAATTCCACTCACCTTTTTCTCCAACAAATGGCAAAGACCAAGTAAACACATCCATGAAATTTGGGAGCCAATAAGGATGAGGGGAGCAATTAAATTGCCGAATATTCATTACATTATTTTCATACTTCAAAACGGCTGCTGTAAAATAAATATATATTATTATTAAAACACTTCAAATCATCATTAGAATTAGATTTGCAAATAGCACTTTATTAATCTTATATATCAAATCCAAAGTCAATAAAACACTATTACATGATTAATAAAAATACAGATTCATTGCTTTTTTGTTAACAGTATTTCATAATGATAAAATGTATTTCTCAATCGTAAGTCAATTTACAAAATCTGAACTTATTTCAAAAACTGTGCATGAGTGCATTTAAATAATATATAATAAACTATATAATCCATAATTCTATTAAGACTAACTTATACCTATCTGCTTTTTATCTTCAAGTCATTAACTCAATACAGCTTTTAAGTAGGAAAAATCTAATTTAATTACTCTTGATTATTTACAATAATATCTTCAGCTTAAACACATACAGAATGAAATGAAAGAAAACAGTTAACATAATACTTATAGAAGAGCTGAATATAGTGTGAAGATGATGTGGGAAAGAAATAGATTTTAATGGTTAGAAGATAGATTAAGATACCAATTAAACACCTAATGACAGCACTAAACTAGCAGTCCAAAAACTTTATTCACTTAAAATTTTCCAGAGAAACGTTTTCAGCTATATCATAACCATTTTCAAATCAACTATTTACAGCGTTTAGAACTAAATGCGTTCTAGCTAGAACACATTTAGTTGAAAATGGCTATGATTCAGCCGAAAACGTTTCTCTGGAAAATTTTGAAGTGAATAAAGTTTTTGGACTGCTAGTTTAGTGCTGTCGTTAGGTGTTTAATTGGTGAATTACCTAAGAAAGCTGTACACTTTTGGTATTATAGATAAATTAAGATATATATAAAGAACTGACAGATCTTGTAAGGGGAATGTGTGGCCTAAACAATAGTGCAGCAAATGGATAGATTAGTAGTTAGGCAATCAAATAAGCATTTAATCATATTTATAAATATATATAATTGTTAGAACAGCAAAAATGCAATTTAAAAATGAAAAATGCAACTTCAATGATCCAAAGAAATATTTTAAGAAAGCAGTATTAATACCATGGAAACAAAAAAACATTGTTTAAAACTATAAAATTAATTTGAATATGGGTTGCATTCAATTAGAAAATAATGTAATCTGTATAGTTGTCTAGCATGTACACAAATTAAAGAGGGCTGAATAAGCAAAAACTATTTTAATTTGGTTTTGACTGTTAAAAATACTCACTGAATTAGCAATACTATAAAGAAAAATTTTAATATGATTTTTATGGGAATATATAATAAATATTTAATAATTTTAAAATTTCATTTTTTGAAATTAAATCATGGGCAACATTTTAAAGCTAGATGAGCTGTATGTGGCCTGTATTAATCTATTGAAAATTTCAACCTGATTGAATGAAATGTATCAGCTTTCAACTCCAGAGATCCAATCCGAATTCTACATCTTAAAACTTTATATAAAGGTTGGATCTGTTTCATCAATCATACTCCTCCATAGTCTGGTGCAGTGTCATGAGATAAGCTTAATTGTTGTGTAAATGTGTTGCATTTCTAGTTTGCAGGATATGGTTCAACTTCAGGTCTCACATCTCCAAATTTTTTTCAGGCGAGGTTCTGGATCAACTCACTGAACCCTATTTTTCATCATGATTGCTCATACAACTTGTATTTGCTGCCCATTGCAGATATTTTGAATAATCTCACTATTTAGTATCTGAACAAAATGGAAGGCATCCTAAAACTGAGAATGAAGATAGATGGATAAAATTACTTAAAAACCATACACTGCCAAATCTTATACTAAGAAAGATAAAAAACAGCTCATAGGCAGGAACGTATAATAGAATAAAGTTTTTATTACAAGTAGTAGCGCTTTCGATATAATTATCCTCCTCAGCTACTTTAACTATAACGAATATTACAATCGTTCTAAAGAACGCCAGTTCCTGCCTATGAGCTGTTTTTTATCTTTCTTAGATGGATAAAGACTATTATTTTAAAGAGGGTGGTCCCAATTAATGTTAAACAATCATGATATATAATTTTTTTAAAAAATAAACAGAACCTTAGACTGGTAAATATTTTTATAATTAATGTACTGAAGTAATTTTAGAGTTATAATAATTAAATTGCAAATATGTCTGTACAGTTAAACATAAATCTTACTACTGAAACAAAAATGTGTGCATCTTGATTTTAAATTTGTTAATTGAAACAGCAATAAAGAAAATTACTAATAAATAGAAAGTGATCATTATAGCACAAAAGCTACTATATTCTGTTGCAAGATATTATGGAATACAATATTTTTTAAAAATTCTTATAAAATGCATAATTATGTGACACTAACACTGAAACTTTGGGAATCTATGGCATTAATGATAGACAATAAAAAAGTTTTAAATAAACAACAGTTTTCAATAAATATGCCTAACTTGGTATCAAGTTGGATGGTCTTCAAGAATCTTTTCTAAGATGCACAAATAACGTGGCATTAATGTCAGAATTTTGGAGATGTGTAGCACTAGCATGGCACTAATGATTAAATATAAATTTTTTAAATTTAAGAGTGAGTCTGCCCAACTTGATATATATTTAAAAAATTAAAATTTGTTACCTTTATTATTATATACATCTAAATAATTAGGTGCAGAAAATATGGTGATTAATGATGGAAAACCTGTTGTCTGACTTTTCCTATACATGCGATATCTGTTTTAAAAAAATAATTAATTGAAATTACATGACAGATTATTTCGAATGCCCCAAAAAAAAAAGACTAAATCAATTTTCATTGCTTAAAAATAGCATCTGTAATCTGATAAAACTTGACATTAATTCTTTTTCAATGCAGAAAAACATTAATTTGCAAACTATAGGTTCATAATTCAATAGTAAATTATTGTTCATAAAATTTTCTTTAAATACGAAAGAAGCAATACACAAATTGTGAAAATTAACTTAGTGATTTTTATGATGGGGCATTTAGTTTATAAATTATTTCAATGAATTTTTTGTTAAACTATATTAAATTAAAAAAAATAAATTTTATATAAACATACCCAGCATCCTGGGCTTCATGTGCCCTAATTATTGACAGTAAATTATTTTGTTGAAGAAAATCACAACAAGCTGCATAGCTATAAAATGTATAATGTCATTTTAATTTCAAACATAAATTTTTATAATAAAAATGATTGATATATTGTATATTCATAAATACATATTTATATAAAATATCTTTATAAACAATGGCCCTGAAATTATTTTAGAATTAGGATTTTAATTATTTATTAGCTTTTGTCAAAAGCTAATAAATAATACCACATACAGGCATATCTTGCTATTGCAGATGTTATGTTCCAGATCACTGCTGTAAAGTAAATCACAACTTTTTTCATTTGCTATTGCATATAAAAAACTAAAAACATATTTACATTATTATTCATTAAGTCCACAATAGCACTAGGCTTAAACTCAACTAGATAATTGTGTTTTAAAGCATTAACGTATTACTTGGAATATCCAAATTCAACTCTAGGTCTTACATCTTCAGACCCACTAAAACTTTTATACCTCTTTAATAGGTACACAAGTGTTAAAATCCCTAATTTCAGCACTATTAAGCAGTTCAATAAAACAGTAGCATGCTGATAAGACAACTGAAACTTATAGGTAAATTTTAATATAACACATCACAAAAACTTTTTTACTGCTTTTGTTGGTACACAGTTGTTAAATTCTTAACTTCAACACTATTAAGCAATCCAATAAAACAGTCTATTAGTAAAAACTTTTATTTTGAGAGAAACATTTTTGGCTGTAATTCAGCCATCATCAACTCTTACATGTACAACCATCCAGAACAAAATACGTTCTAAATTCTTTTTAAATTAAATTCTAAACGTAAAGAATTTGGAGCATGCTGATAAGACAACTGAAACTTATAGGTAAATTTTAATATAACACATCACAAAAGCTTTTTTACTGCTTTTGTTGGTACACAGTTGTTAAATTCTTAACTTCAGCACTATTAAGCAATCCAATAAAACAGTCTATTAGTAAAAACTTTTATTTTGAGAGAGACATTTTTGGCTGTAATTCAGCCATCAACAACTCTTACATGTACAACCATCCAGAACAAAATACGTTCTAAATTCTTTTTAAATTAAATTCTAAACGTAAAGAATTTGGAACGTATTTTGTTCTGGATGGTTGTACATGTAAGAGTTGATGATGGCTGAATTACAGCCGAAAACGTTTCTCTCAGAATAAAAGTTTTTACTAGTAGACTGTTTTAATGGACTGCTTAATAGTGCTGAAGTTAAGAATTTAACAATAATATAACACAATTTTTTCAATTTATTTTAAAATATATTTCAAATATTATAGTATAAGTTGTAAAATTATCATTGTTATTTTGGTTTATTGTTATAGTGATAAATATTCAGTAGAGTTTTGATTAATCAAAATACAGTATCAATTTATTATAAAAATCAATAACATGATAAATACTAAATCATCATTTTAAACTTTTATTGTAGTTTAAGTAAAATTAATTCAAGTCAGTAATTTATTATGTAGCTATGTAATTATTAAAATTTTTATTAGCGTTCCTATTAATCTTTAATTTGTTGGAATATATTTTTAATTTCCTAACTGATGCTTGCTATCTATGGCCAACTAATTAAATAGCAAGTAACTATCTGCAAATCATTTATCAAATTTTTATACTGACAAAATATAAGAATTATTGATTATCAGAATATGAAATAACAAATATAATAAAAATCATTATTGTTTTCATTATTATGAAAATTTAAACATATTGTAAAAATATACTCTTCCTTAGTATTATATTTATTAATTAGAAATAAAAACTTATTTATGAACAATTTTTAAAAATAAGAATTAAATGTACTTTATAAATTGGAATTTTTGCATTTTTGACATTTTTATATGGATTCTTTTATCTGTAGTGTACAGGTAACAATTCTTCACTGTACCACATTTATTTCATTTTTAAAACTAAAAATATCTGTTTTGTAAAATAAAAAATAAAAGAGCACACTTTACTTGAAAATAGACTTAAAAAATCTAATCTAAAGAAAAAAGCTAGTATTTTGATTTTTGAATTCAAAAACTGAAACGTAACTGATGGAATTTGGCTTTCTGAGGTCAACTAAAAATATCTGTTTTGTAAAATAAAAAATAAAAGAGCACACTTTACTTGAAAATAGATTTAAAAAATCTAATCTAAAGAAAAAAGCTAGTATTTTGATTTTTGAGTTCAAAAACTGAAACGTAACTGATGGAATTTGGCTTTCTGAGGTCATCAAAAAAAATAACTATTTCATAGTTTAAAATATATAAAATAGCACTAGTTAGAAATATTCAATATGTTAAAACATTAAACTATCAAAAAGGAATATCATTATACTTCATTTATTTATTATTCAATATTTTGTCAAAAAAATGTGAAGTCTTCAATCTTTTGTACTGAGTAGAAATATTCAATATGTTAAAACATTAAACTATCAAAAAGGAATATCATTATACTTCATTCATTTATTATTCAATATTTTATCAAATGTGAAGTCTTCAATCTTTTGTACTGAATGTTACCAATTAAAGGTTATGAATACTTTACCAATGTCAAACAAAAGTAATAGTGATTTATGATTTTCAGTTGTCATTACTTGATTCTATCAACAGGCATTTTCTTTTAAAAAATACTAATTAATAGAATCAGTTTTATATTTATATATTTTAATAATTGGAAAATATTCATTGATAAATTTGTTTTAAATTTTTTCTATAAAGTAATTTTTACAAAATTCTTGCTTTAAAGATAAATTTTTTCTTTTATTAATATTTTATTGGAAAAAATGCAGATATTGTTTTATTCTAATTATAGCTTTTGTTTTTGGATAATTTTGGAAACAAATACAGTAATAATATTTTTATAAATAATTAAATTATGCGACATTATTCTTCTTAGCTACCGGTATTTAAATATTTTCATAAAAATAATAATATCAGTGGCCTGAGTAGGGCCGCTGAGAGGGGGGTGACATCTGAGACTTTTGTCATGAGCCTGGTATTAAAAAGAGCCTGACCATTGAGTCCTGACATGTCCAATAGTTTGCAGACTACCCCCAGAGTGTACTTTCTGCCACCCAAAGCAATTGTGCCAAAATAAACTATTTTATAAATAAAATGGTTTGTAATGTATTGAATTTTGAATTTATTATATAATAAATTTATACAATAAATTTTTAATGTTTTATATGATTTTTTTATTAAACCAAAGTGATGCACTTTTCTAAGTGGGGCTGGGACCACAGACTTATCACAGGCTCAAAACTTTCTCTCGGTGACCCTGGGCTTGAATATAATTATGTCTCAATTTAAATCTTAATATGTCATCAGGTGACTTTTTAATTTGTGAACTATTAGTTTTTTTTGTTAATGTTCAAGATGATAATATACTATTCTGGTACTATATTATTTTCCATCAAGACTGCCATTATTACATTATTAAAATTACTAACATTCTTTTAATGTGTTAAGCTATGACAATAATAAAATATTGAAATAAATGCTTTTACCATTGAAGTCATAATTTGCTCTTAGACAGGGGTTATAATACATTTAGAATTGATATTTTGTAACTTTTTTTGTACTGTGTTATTGAATTTAAAATTATTGATTTCAATTACATTACTTTTCTATCTAATCAGCCAATAGCAAATATTTTTAGATTCTTTAAATAAATAAAACTTTATTTAAACTGCACAGGATTCTAATTATATAATTATATAGTATTATAAAATAGAAGTTGATAACAACAAATTGCATGATTTATACAATGTTTTAAATATATGAAATTTTCTTGGTTTGGAAAGAGTCCAACTGAAGTTCTTCAGTATTCATGCAATTCTATGCAAATTTAAAAATCTATCTTAAAATTTTTATTTATAATTTTTAATTTTTGTATTGAATCATAATTTATAATAAATTTTAAATTGAAATACAGTAATATAAGATAATATAGGAAATAATATTAACCTTAAATTTATTTTTTAGTGGTGGAACAAAACGTAAATTATCTCTTGGATTAGCTATTATTGGATTACCTGAAGTTATTATTCTTGACCAACCAACATCTGGAGTTGATCCGAAATCTCGACGTATGATATGGAAGATAATTTTAATAGCAAAACAGTTATTAAAAAAATCGCTACTTATTTCATCTCACAAGTAAGGAATGCAATACTTTAGTTTAATATTAGGGTATTTTTTTTGCAAATATTATATTATTATATTTTTGTTTAAAATGTAATGTACAATAATTTTGATTTTTTAATAAAATAGTCCATATAATATTACAAAATAGAAAATTTTTTCTTACTGTCAGTGCAAAATAAGTTAAGTCTACTTAAAAAAACAAATTTCTATTGGTAAAATTTCAGTTACTTTAAATGGATCTTCTTCCTTTCAATATTCATATGAATAAATTTTGAAAAATTTGTTTTCTACTGATAGATTATTTGATTTTATGTATTTCGAAAATGATCATATTATTTTAAATGTGTTTTCATACAGTAATATGAGTGAAAGATATATGTCTGAAGATTGTCATTTATAAAATATTTTCTTGTCTTTCTATATTTAAATGCAATAAAATGTTATTGAATAAATACTGATATATAAAATACTGCATACTCATTTAATTTTTAAAAAATATTTTGGTTCTTTTTATAATGCTTTTCATTATAATTAAGACAACAACAATAACAAATTTATTGTTTGTTGAAGTGTTGCTGCTCAGAAGAAATATTATTTACCGATAAGGATAATAAAGAATAATTATACATTATTTATTAATGTAATCAGCAGCAAAACTACAATGTGCTGGACCCAGAATTATAGGGGCTCAAATCCTCTTTATCTGCACTTTATCTTTTTTTAAATTAACATCATCATACAATAAAAATTAAATGCATCATGAAAGATTGAAACATTCATTGAATCAGAGCAGTGTGATGGTAGGAGCAGTAGCCAAAAATATGGAAATAAAAAGATGTGATTAGAGATTTTGCAAATTCAAAATCTAGGAGGAAAAATTTTAAATTTTAAATATAATTTCTTTTGATAATTTTCAAATTGTGTTTTAAATGGTGCAATTTTGTTCTTTTTTTGTTATTTTCTAATAAAAATATCTAGATAAAAAATTTTTTTTGTGGTAGGGGCTCAAATAATATTTTACGGAGAGCCAAAAATTTTAAGTTCTGCCATTGTATGTGGCAAAACTTAAAATAATACTTAATATTCATTAATAAATAATAAATAGAATACTAAAAGTTCAACAAGATTGCACTAAACATAAACCAAAAAATAATACTTAAAAGCACTTTAGCAGTCAAAAACGTTTTCAACGTACATGATGTCTTCCTCAGCTGCTATTATAAGACTGAGTCTTACAGTAGCACCTGAGGAAGACACTAAGTGCATTGAAAATGTTTCTTGATTTAAAAACTTTTGACTGCTAAAGGACTTTTGAGTATTATTTTTAAATAGAATACTTAATAAATAATAAATAAAATCTAATACAAAATTAAGGAATTTAAAATTATTTTTCTAATTTTATTAAAATTAGCAGAAAAAATAAATTTTACTTTTTAAGTGAGGAACTGGCAGCAAATAAAATATATATTACTATATAGTATTATCACACAACTACTGTGTTATAGTCACAAAATAAAGTATACAATATAATAAAGTATATATTCATTCATTTCATCACTTCTTCTTACCTGTTTTCATTATGGTTATATTTTATTTTCTCATAATAAAACATGAAATTACTTCACATTTTTTCATATATAAAATATCTGTGAAATAATATTTTTTTCTATGTATAGAATATGGGCATTCTCTAATTTATATAATAATTACATTTTGGACAGTGTTACATAATTTGGATTTATATAATTACAGTACTATGATAAAATTAAAAACAAAATCATACACTGAAGATGTAAGTGAACAATAATCAAGTATTAACTTAAATAATCCAGGTAATAATAATTTTTAGAAAAAATTATATTTATATTTAATATTGGTCATTTATGCTAGTATTTGGATATTGTTTGATTTATTTTTTCTCCAGCTGATTGTGATTTATGTGAAATACATCCTACACAAAATAGAGATACATAATAATCAGGACTTTTCTTGTAAAATTCAGGTTCTGGTATTCTTTACTAATTGATTATATTCAGCAGACTGGTACTATACTATTATAACCAGATTTTGAAATAGATGCTGGGGCATGATCAGTATCATCCTTATGATAGTTAATGATGATTCTTTGAATATCTTATAATATTGTAGTATAGTTCAAATAGTATCAGTCATCCCTGTTATAACTGTATTTTATTATGCATTTTTGTTTTTTCTATTATAACAAATATTTCATAGAAAATTTATATTATATACTTTTTATTATATTATAAATAATGTATTTTATAAATACATTGTCTTCAACTATTTAATTTTAATATAATATTTTACAGTATGAATGAATGTGAAGCTTTATGTGATAGAATAGCAATTATGGTAAATGGACAGTTTTATTGTTTGGATTCTTTACAAAATCTTGGATCCAAATTTGGCCAAGGTTATACTCTTATTGTCAAAATGAATCAAACTAATGAAGAAGACAAAATTATACAGTTACGACAATTCATAGAAAATTCTTATCCTACTGCTGTATTGAAAGATTCACATCAGGTAACAAAATAACATTTTTATACTATACAGTGGGTGATTGGTTAACAAACAATCTGTTCAAAGACAATGTTCGCTACTCAAATTGTTTGTTAACTGATCATCAATTTACCATAGATTTTTATGGGAATTTGATTAATTCGTTCTGGAAACCTAAAAAATAAATAAAAAAATTATATAATTATTTACTACTGTTTATTTATATGTAATCATAATAATATATACATACACAATCTTGCATTTTCATCTAATCATGTTTGTTTTCTGTTTGTGGAGCATTAAAGAATCTGTCCAATGAGGATTGCTTGTCTCTCTTCTTCAGGATTTTTCGAAAGTGATTAATAGCATTGTCGTAGAGATCCCAAGCCTGTTGACTTCAATCTGGTATGGGTGCCATTCTAAGACCAAAAAATGTAAAAACTCTCTCTTACCTCCTTTAATAATGCTTTGATTTTAAGTCTCTGAGTTCATTTTAATTGGAAAAACCACTGTTCTCCCATCCTTACCCACAAGTCTACAAATGTGCAAGGCCTAAGTCTATCATTCTATCAGCCCTTGGTCTCACAGTTTGTTTTGTGAGATTTTTATGTTGTCCAAACAAAAATATCTTTCACAAAAGTGTTCATTATTTGATTTGTTTCTAATCTGAACTGTTCATTAACCGATCATCCACTGTATATTTAATATATATGTATAAAAATTATCAATGGCATTTTCTATGTAAAGCCAGGTATCAGGCATTTCCTGGAAATTTCTGGAACATCATAATATTTCTAATGTGTTAACTGTTATATCATCATGAAATCAGCACCCAGATTAGTAGTATTATAACCAGAGATATGTAAACTGTTCAAAAATTGAATTGAATATAGTTTCAAAATAAAACTCAACTTGATTCAAAATAAAATTTGAGTCTGCTTAAAAATTTCAAACTAGTATAATCCATGTAATTTAGTACTTTCTATAATTTGTTGCTTTATAATCCAATACTTTTCTAATCTGGTATTTTATAATTTGGCATATTAAAATATCTGCAGTTAGAAAAAAAACATTTCACTAATTGTACTTATAATGGAGTTTGTTATTGTGGAGGTACTTAATATTTTATTATTTTTTATATTTAATAAAAATTAAAAATATTTGAATTAAAAAAGGCTTTTTTTCATTCAATTAAAAAGGTTTATTCTACTTATCAAAATAAGTGTTAAATTTACCTGGTTAATACTTACCATTAAAATCTGTATTGTTAGTGATAACTTAAAATCATGAAAATGTATGAATTTATAAGTAAATTAAGTTTATAAAATTTTATATAAAAACAGACTCAAATACAGTTATTCCTTGACTTGTGATCAACTGTTATATAAGTCAATGCAATTCAATTGATCTGGCTTCGATTCCAAGATCCAGTGGTCTGATATATGGATAGTTTCCTTTTTTGAGTCTGATTCTCATATATTTGTGTTCTTTATGTTTATTAAGATAATATATAGTATCCTAGTAAATAATAATAGTGAGAAATCCATAAATTTTGGGCATTTCCAACTTCCGATCATTACCAATTTAAGACAAACAGGGTTCAAAATTTTTGAAACCTAACTCCATCATAAGTTGAGGACTATTTATACTTTGTATTATCAAATACTTGCTGATGTTTTCTTGTATTATGAAGGAATTATTTAAGTAAATTCAATTTTTATCATTATTAAAAATATCATAAAAAATAAATTCAACTCAAAAACTCAAGTTCATTATAAAGTTCAACTTGTATTTAACTCATTTGAAAATTTGTGTGTTCACACATCTATATATTGTATATGGTTATCATATATAATAAAGGAATAAGCGTGTGGCGTCCATATTTCTGTGCTTGTGTGAACTCTTGCACCAGAAGTATCGCTGTTACTATTTTCTCTCGCTTTGAATCTTTAATTGCATCTTTTAGAAAACTCAATCCCAATCTCATTATAAATTATTATAGTTTATTTCATATTTATGTTTGTATATTTCTTTTTGTTATTTGACTTCAATTTCTGTCTTTTTCGATCAAAGAATGTTGGCTGTTCCCTGGCTCGAGAGTTTAGTTTGCATGTGGTGTGTCAAGGCTACATAAATGTTGCATTTAAATAATATTTTATTCATTTCAGAAATTATAATTTTTATTTTAAGATAAAAATTATAATTATTATCTAAATAACTAAATCAATAAATCAATAGTTTGTTAGTGCCAATTTCATGTAAAGAAAATTTCAAAGTTTGGTCTGGAGGAAAAAAAAAAAAACAAAAGCATTATATACAAGGTTATGCTAAATAAATGAAAAATCTCAAATTTGACAAATAAGAAACAAATGTTTCGTTTTTGGTGTATTTGGGCACATAGGGGCTAACTAGTTATTTTAATATTACACTTAGGAATTTATCTATTAACTCATTTTGTACAATTTTAACATTGATTTCACAAGTATATGAAATGACAATTGCATCATTATCTTAGAAGTAATCATCACAGTGATACCTTACATTGATATTATTTTATGACATAATATATATTTGTTAAAAGGAAAGAGAAGGAAAATTTTCAGGTAGTATATCTTTCACTATGAAATAAACTATGGATGATGTCTGGGTGTTGCCCTGGGAAATTTTTGGTGCAGTGATGATGTCATGGTGACCTACTACTGCGCCATAATGATGTCGTATGTTTTGATATTTTGTGATATCACATATTGCTACACCATATGATATCATGCATTGATGGCATTATGTGACTTCATATATTATGTCAGGATTAAGTGATGTTGGTTTTCAGTTTCATGAAACTATTCAGATGCTGGAGAACATCATGGGATCCCATATTTTAAGTAAAGTTCAAATAAACACTCTTGAGTTGAGACTAAATATATAGAATATATATATATATTTACCAAATTTTTAATTTTTTTTAATTTAAATCCAGTATATAAAAATTAATTTTTTGTATCAGTTATATTTTTTACAACAAAATAGTATTATTTAAATTTGTTATATTGTAAAAGAAAAATATTAATTCCAAAAAATAAATGAATAGTGAATCTAAGTTTAATATTATAAAAATTATATGCAATAAAATTTTCCATTTAATTATCTATCTAGGAATTTATGCTTGTTACAGTTATGCCACTATTTTGTTAATGACATAACATTATTAATAACTTTTGGAAGATAATATAAATCTTTTATTATTACATTGTATTATATTATATTCACCAACTTCTTTTTAAGATGACATGAAATAATTTTAATGTTAGCTTTTTAGCTTCTATTAAATATTAATAAAAAAAAATCTTTTCATATTTCCAGGATGTTCTGCAATATCATATACCAGACACATCATTGAAGTTGAGTAGAATATTCTCTTTTATGGAGGAAGTAAAACAAAAATTTTCATTGGAAGATTATCTTATTAGTGATACTACTCTTGAGCAGATTTTTCTTGAAATTGTAACATCAAAGACAGAAGAAGTTTATCATCTCTAAAATGCAAATTTAAATAAGTTTTAAACTAATTATTTATTTATCTGGAAAGAATATTTTTTTTTATTATAAAAATATTCACAAATTTAAAAGGAAAATATTTCTTTATGATTATTAAATTTCATATCTATATAAAATTGTGTTTAATAAACATGTTACATTTTGAATTGATTAATAATTCTGATAGTTATGTTGTACTATATATATGTAATAATTCCATTTATAGAATATTTTCAATAAATTTCAGTTTTTTAATAAAAAATTATTGAACATTGTTCATAATAGTAAAAAATGCTATATAATAAATATCAAATTTTAAACAATAAATGGCACTCATCAAAATAGAATTAAAACAATTGTAATTTATGCAACACTTAATGAATTTCTTATTTAAAAAATATTTAACAATAAAAATTTTCAAAAATGAAATTTTAAATACATTATATGCATTCAGAAATAAAGTGAAAATTTTTAGAATTAAATTTATTAAAACACTAAAATTTTAAATAAATAGTAGTATAAGCAAGTAAATTATTTAAATGAATATTGGAAGGTATATACTACAAATGTAAATTGCAAGAATGGTAACATAATTAATAGTTATTAATATGGGCGCTTCCAGTTGGCAAGCAACCTTGCTAAAAAGCACTTACCAGTGCTTATCTAACAAACGTCATCACTTAAACATCTCATGCTGTCTAACTGAACGTCTTGTACTCATAAAAATGGCTGACCAGAAAAAAAATCTTAGTAGCTTTATTACGAGATAAATTATGGATGATAATGTTGAAATATCACTAACAAATGTTGTGCAAAGAACAGTAGAATTTAATTCTTCTTTATCAAATATATACATACACTTCATAGATTATTATTAAAAAACATCTTAAATTATTCACTATAAAATTAAAGCTAAATTCTTAAATTTAGCTTTAATTATTCTATAAATATGTATTACATCAAATTTTCTCTAGTTTTTAACTCCTTTAGATTTTAGTTTGCTGCTAAGTAAAGTCAGCAACCCAACAGATCGCTGACTTCGCTTAGCAGCGAACTTAGCGACTTATGACGTCATTCAAAGTAAGCAACCAATCCAGTTACACAGCTCATTCCAACAAGACGGTTTGCTGAGAAGCAATTAATAAGCTGCTTGCCAACTGGAAGCGCCCCAAGTCTAGCGCCCTTATCTGGGAGCACGGCTGTACCATCCTTTTCTGGAAGGAACTCAGGGTACTTTTGACACCTCCATATCTTTGTGTTGGAGTTGCCCAAGAACCTGAAATTTTTTTTATCTAGAGTAGGTGGTAAAAGGAACGAAACCTCTAAATTTCGCACTTCTATCTTTTCTAATTCAAAAGATATATGTACTCAAAATTTCGTTTTTTCGACAGTGACTGATCATCAGAAATCAGTGGTACTTCTAGCAGCTCTAGAAACTTGAAATTTGGGATAAAGATAGTGTTTAGGGTACAAAGAAAGGAAAAATTAAAAAATCCGCATTCGCAGCCGCAGTTTCATTGACGTTCCCTCGTTCGCTGTCGTCAACCTTAATTGTTATTCTATTCTACAAATAATAAACAAAGATAAGCCTATAGACAAGTTTTATGCACATTAATCCAAAATAATGTATATTCACCAATAACGGTAGAAGCACTTTCGATATAAAAATATATCCTCTTCAGTTGCACATTGCACAGCTTTAATACAAGAAGCAAGTTTGAGGTTAGAAAACAAAACTAAGGTTGTCTTATAGGGGTTGGCAAGTTCCGGTTGTCATAGCAGCCAGATTTTATTGCAGTGCAGCATGCTAAAGAGTACTAATGATTAACTATCGACAGAAAAATTTAAAATATTTACAAAAACAATTATACATTACTATTAGTTACAAATATTTACAATCCAGGAGGAAATATTATAATGTCAACAATAAATAATTTTTAAAAAATAAAATTATTACTATTATAATTATTTTGTGCGCCAAATCGCTTTATTTGGTGCACAAAATATCCAGGCTGTGTTTAGTTCCGCGGGTCTTGTTTGTTAACGGGTTCACATACTGCAATAAAATCTGGTTGCTATGACAACCGGACCTTTCCAACTTCTATAGGACAATTTACTTGTTAGTTTCGTTTTCTAACCTCAAACTTCTTTCTTTTATTAAAGCTGTGTAACTGAAGAGGATGTGTTTTTACATCGAAAGTGCTTTTACCATTATTGCTATATACAGTGAAACCCCGCTCGTGCATTCCCGTATCGTACGACTTTCCCGCTTTAAACGTCTATTTTCGGAAGTCCGAGCATTTTCCTATACATGCAATGTAAAACTTTCCCTCTTCCTACGTTTTAATTATATAACTTTTTTATTATGACGTCATCAAGGTTCCCGTTTCGTGCGTTTTCCCGGCTCGTTCGACTTTTCGGGCCGGTCCCTGAAAAGTTTCAAAATCGCGGTTTCACTGTATATGTTATTTTGGATTAAAGTGCATAATATTTGCCTTTAGGCATATATTTGTATGCGTTATTTGTGGACTTGCAAGCAGTGTAATGGACAATAATAGTATTCTGTTTTACTTCATTGAACGTGAGTATTTAGTTCGTATACTGGAATTCTGATTGTTTCTTGTGATGTGAACATTTATTTTGTCAAGAATAACAAGACTGAGCAGACTTCATCTAATTAATATTGATTACAGTAGTGTCAAAGCTCAAGAGTCAGCCATAATTGAGTATAATCGACTCAGATGCACTTACCATTCAGGTTTGTTCAAAATAATTCATTCGAAGCCACCGAGAAGGACCAACAGAGATGGAGAGTGGGCTATGTGAAAACCAGTGACTGATGTCCAAAAAGAACCTGAAGTCAAGAAAAGACGGACTACTCACAAAAGAAGTGAAAAACCATCAAAAACCATTTCACCTCTTTATCCGTAAAAAGTTGTGAGATATCATGAGAGCCATGTCTAGCGCCCTTATTTACTCCCATCAAAAAACATTTCATGTAAAAAATGTAGCCAAGTCTCGTGCTCTCAAAAAACATTTCATGTAAAAAATGTAGCCAAGTCTCCTGCCTCTTTTGTCCGTAAAAAGTTGTAGATATCATGAGAGAGTTCTAGCGCCCTTATTTACTCTGACACTTTTATTCACAAATCACTCCAAATCATTGTATCTTAAGTTAAAGAACATTTTGTGACTTGGCAATTACACAGCACGAGAATGCGACGACTATTGCTTACATTTTAATATTCATGTTTATTAGTAAACTATTACATAAGATAATACAGTATTTATATAGGAACTAAACATGTATGTATTTATAAAGTATATTTAATATTTTACATAACATTGTAAAGTTGTAAGGCTGTGAGTTGTAACTTCCTTATGCTGCGTAATTGCCAAGTCACAAAATGTTCTTTAACTAAAGATACAATGACTTGGAGTGATTTGTGAATAAAAGTGTCAGAGTAAATAAGGGCACTAGACTTGGCTCTCATGATATCTCACAACTTTTTACGGATAAAGAGGCATGAGACTTGGCTATATTTTTTACATGAAATGTTTTTTGATGGGATTTCATTTGAAACATTTCAGGAAACAATCTTGAATTGAAATAAAACAGATAACTGTTGGATATGAATGTTAACATTGCTCTCATTTTTGGAAAACTATTGATAGTGATTATTATAAATTTAAAAATTATAAATTTGAATTTTCATTTTAAATAATTGTTGTAACTAAGAGAATTCTTTATATGGAAATTCAAAGGCAGACAATGTTCCATAAATCTATATAGCACTTATCATGTTAGAACTGTAAGCAAAAAAAAAAATAGAATTTGCAATAAAGAATATTGTCTTACAAAGCAATTATTACTTTTCCTGTTGATTTGTTTTAAACTTTGCATTTTATTTGAGTTAATATGTTAATTTTATTTTAAATTTACCATAAAGTTTACATAATTTACACTTTCAGACTTATGAAAACTTGCATTGTCGAGAATTATAGTTTGTCCAGGTTTTAATATTGGAACAAGCCTCTTTTACTTTGGAATATTAAAAATAAAAGGGAAGAGAGAAAAGGGAAAAATAATTAGTTGATAGATAGATTATTTACTACATTGATTCCAAGAATTGTATTAAATATTTTAATCTGACAGATATTTTTGAACAATAAAAAAATCAGAAATACTGTCAGCATTGAATAAATACTGGCAGTTTGTCTGTATTTATTAGATTCTAAGCAGATCTTTTTTTTTTTTGACTTATTTACGATTTGATGTTAATGGCTGCATTATATAAATTTAATTATTTATATAAATTATTACTGAAAAGTTTTTCTTTTTTTTTTTCTTACTGCTCTAACAGGGATTAAACTTTAATTTGTTTCTTTAGCACTAATGAGCAGAACCAAACTACCACATATTTTTTTTTTTTCTTACTGCTCTAACAGGGATTAAACTTTAATTTGTTTCTTTAGCACTAATTAATTAGTGCTAAAGAAACGAATTAAAATATATATTTTAAAATCATCTCAAATTTTAAATATTTCGATATTTTATTTCCCAAAACAACAAATTATAGGATAATATTAAATTTAACTAATAGGGACTATTTTCCTTTGTGTAGAAATAATATTAAATTTAACTAAATAGGGATTATTTTCCTTTGTGTAGAAATATCCACAACAATGGTAGTGATTTCCTATCAGGTTATCTTGAAATAGACTATAGAGATGAAAGATTAATTATTTATTGTCTTTCCAAACTTATGTTAAAAAGTCCACATTTCAAATTGGTTTTGTAAAGATCATCTGAAAATACTATATATGTTGGAAAATGCACAGAGTTCCTTGAAAAATTAATTCATATAAAATAATCTATTGATGTATACCTTTCATGAGAATCTTTGATATGAAATAATATCCAGCATGATAAGTAATTTCAAAGAGATTGATCACTTCAAATATGCAATAGTAATTTAATTATATTTTGGAATTCAAAAATGTACCTTAAATTCAAATAATAAATTTCTGTTTTTGTATCTTTGTTCTGATTTAATATTATATCAAGATATGTTTGATTAAACTACACTCTTCCATGTTTGCATACTCTGAAATAGTTCTTAAGAGGATACACCTATGTGATTTGGGTGAAAATTCATCAAAATATAGAATTTTCGTTTTACGATTTTTGTATTTTATAAAGTTTTCTGTATTGTTTGATATAAAAATTGTGTGTTATAATATTATTTATGTATAAAATATATTATACATATGTGTTGTTTATGTATAAAATATATAAAAATTATTATGTTAAAAAATAAATTATTAATGTCGCAATCGATACAAATAAATTAAATACCCCCATGTGTCGTCTGCTAAACCCAATTGTTTTTACGATTTTTGTATTTTATAAAGTTTTCTGTATTGTTTGATATAAAAATTATGTGTTATAATGTTATTTATGTATAAAATATATTATACATGTGTTATTTATGTATAAAATATATAAAAATTATTATGTTAAAAAATAAATTATTAATGTTGCAATCGATACAAATAAATTAAATACCCCCATGTGTCGTCTGCTAAACCCAATTTTTTACCAAACAAGCAAAAGCACAAATAAAAATTAAAAAAAGAAAATAGCAAGGAAAAATAATAAATTAGAAAAAAAGAAGGCATTCTTTATGAAGCAGGAGCATTCTGAGCCTTTAATGTAAGTTAATGTTATAACTTATGAAAACTTTAAAGCTGTTTTTCTCAAAATGCTATTTTTGCCATTTTTCCAATCTTTGGAATTCAAATTCTCTAAATCTAATTATTATTTAGAAATAAAATTTTGCACAGATTTAAAGTAACTTCGAAGTGATTTTGAAAAACAAAATCGAATCAATCAGCCACGGACCCGGATGTTCGTGTTCTACACAAGTGTATTAAACGAATGTGATGTCATACACATGAAGGGAAGTAACGACTTGCTGAAACAGATTTTTTCTACAAACGCACGCGTGGAACGTGAACTCAATGACGTCATTTTTCTTCGCGTTTACGTTCGCGTCAACGTCTTGCTGAAGCTGTTTAATGTCTAACACCAAAAGTAATAATGTGGAAAACGTTTTTACAAGTATTGCCAGGGGTTGCTCCTTGATTTTAGCGATCTCTTTGGGTCACTTTAACGCGAAAGTTACATAGCAATATAAACATTGAATTATTCTTCAATATATGTGAATTCTTTATCTTTTGTTAGCGGATGAAGATTTTTATTATAACAGAAAATCAAGATATCCAAACTTTGTTACTTCTTACAGATTGCCAAATAAAAGACAGATATAATGAAATATTATACAATATATTTCATAAACAGTAGAAATAAACATACAAAACGCTAAATATATCAACAAATAAATCAAAATTATTTATACAATTATGTAATATTTAAAATCGCAGCATATAGGCCTTTTTCAAAAGATATTTTTCAATAAAAAATATAAATATTGGGCAACAACGTCTTGCTGAAGCTGTTTAATGTCTAACACCAAAAGTAATAATGTGGAAAACGTTTGTACAAGTATTGCCAGGGGTTGCAGATATCCAAACTTTGTTACTTCTTACAGATTGCCATGAATCGGCACCAGCAAGTAAAGCATTTTTAATTTGAAAATGTCCATACGTCGAAACACTCTCTCTTTTTAACTTATCACTACATGTAATGAATACATTGAAATGGTCATGTATGTTCATAACTAACATAAACAAAGCATTTTTATCATTTATCTTACTTACGCATATATATGATAATTGCAGTGCATTACATTCATTGATAACTGAAAAAAGACAGTTCTTTGACTTATGGACATTTTTGAGCAAAATAATTCTCCATTTAATTTCTAATTCTAAATTTTCTATATTTATTGTATTAAATTTATTTAATTCTGCACTTAAATTAGTAACGTCAACGTTGTTCATAGGATTTTGAAAAAAATAAATAAAATCAGTTTCAAATTGTCAAATTGACGAAATCTTTCATTAAAATCATTACTTAATTTACTTACATAATTAACGTATATTCGGGAATATAACTAATTTTCTAGAAATATTTTTGAGATTTGAGGAAAATGCGCCAAGGATTTTTTTTTAAAATATGAACTCCAAAGGGTTAATTTACCTTTAAATCCTTTAATAGGACTTACCATATTACCAAATTTTTATTTTCACCATGAAGTTCAAGATTTAGCTGATTTAATTTCTGAGAAATGCCAGCTAAAAAAAGCTAAATCACCATACCACAATGTTTATTTGAATTTATATTTTAAAGGGAATTTTAAAAAACAGTTTATATTAATTTATCATTTTTCTCCACTTTTTGTTTTGTGCAGTTAATCGATTTGGCAAGTGAGTGGCTCAAATAATGTGCAGTACTATTTAATTTGCTAAAAATAAGAACAATCTTATTTTTGTTAACCAGTATGACTGTCCTTGTTCCTATTATAGATCAAATAAGCTAACTTCATGTTTCTATTTAATTTATAAATTTCTAGTTAAACCAAATATGTTGCATTTTTAACTTATTTCACTTTTGAAAGATACTCATATTTTTTATTTTTTGCTTAAATTATTTTTTGTTACATTGATATATCATCTTATTAATTTTTCTTTTAATTGCGTATTTTTGTTATGCCAATTGGAAATAAACCAGCACTATAAGAGAATATTTTTTGTTGTTTTGAAGAATTGTAATAAAGAAATTTTCATTATTTGTTATTCAATAAACCTTAAAATAGTACCTACATCTGCATAATCTTTATAATTTCACATTTTTAACAAGTCTGTTTGGTAATGTAAACAATGCCTAGTTAAACTGCACATTACCTAGTTAAAGTTCAGAATTAATTTTTAATTATCAACTTTAACTAAAATTGCTAGGAAATACTAACATCAATGATTTGAGTTTTAACATTAAACATTGGTAATGTAAACAATTCCTAGTTAAACTGCACATTACCTAGTTAAAGTTCAGAATTAATTTTTAATTATCAACTTTAACTAAAATTGCTAGGAAATACTAACATCAATGATGTTTTGAGTTTTAACATTAAACATCCATTTTTAGTGCAAGAGATTAGTGTTAATAATAATGTTATATTCAATTCTATTAATATCTGTTTTTAATATTTATATAGAAATTTGAAGCCATCTGATGTCACTCCATCTCCTAAACCTAATAAACCAGAAAAAGAAAAATCTAATGCCTTAGAAGGATATGATCTCAATAATTATGCAAGTATGTAATATTATTATTTTTCAATGTTTACAATTTCTTTTTATATAATAGAGATCTGATATATCATATCTCTATGCTTCCAAAAATGTGGCAAACTAAAATAATCCAAATTGGGAAGTTTTTTCCATAAGAACTTTATTGGATTAACAAATACAAATTCCCATATTGTATATTTGAACTTAGTGATTGCAAATTTACCGACTTTTTCTGTTACCGGTAATTTGGTAAAATTTTAAAACAAAATCAGTATACCGGTAAATTATCGGGAATTTTTTAAATCGTGAATATATAATAAAAATTAATAATAATAAGACATTTGATTCTTATATATCAGGGCTGCCCAATTTTTTTATGCCGTGAGCTACTTCTGGTAAATTATCGGGAATTTTTTAAATCGTGAATATATAATAAAAATTAATAATAATAATAAGACATTTGATTCTTTTATACCAGGGCTGCCCATTTTTTTTATGGCCGTGAGCTACTTTTTTCACTGGAGCGATATAGCGATCTACTGATCAAAATTTATTAAGTAAAATAAACAATTCTTCATAGCATGAAAATATGAAAATAAGTATGAATGCTTGGGAACAAACAAAAATTTTAATGCGATATTTGGCATTGTGTAGATTTAGCAAATGATTCAAAATTTGCATTATATGACCTATAGATTTTGCAATTGATTCAAAATTTGGATTATATGACGAAAAAACTTAAAATTTTTTATGAACATATTTTGTTGTGAATGTAAGTTCGATTTTAAATCTATAATTTTTGCTCTGCGTATTTCAGTCTTCTGGATATTCATTTTCATAATTGGAGAGCATTGTTCGAAAATGACTTTTGATAGTACAACTGAATTTACATATTAGACAAGAGCATTTGCATTAACCATGGAAAAAAGAAATCGTGTTCCCATTCATCATGGTAATGATAAGTTTTAATTTTGTTTTCTACGCTCATAATTATATTAAAAAGGAAAAAATTAAATAATTGTAGCAGTTTATTTTTTAATAAATTTAACCCTTTTAGTGCAGAACAATGATATACTGTTGTCTGGACCTGAGTAATATAGTAAAGAAAGAAAAGACATTTGAGCTTGTGTAAGCATTTGTCCAACAAACTTTTGCTTATTCATCGAAATAATCTTTATTTATTGTTTTTGATATATTATTAAATTCTACCGATTGCTCTGATCTGCTATATCTTAATAAATGATAAAAGACACAAAGAACAAAACACTTAGGGATAATCTCACTTTTCTAGTTTCAACAGGAACACAGACCACCTTTACTACATATTGTAAAGTGGAAGTTTAACAAGCAAGTTGATCAGAGGCTTGCGATCGACTAAAAAGCTTGTCGAGATCGACTCGTAGCTCGTGATCGACAGGTTGGGCAGCCCTGTTATATACAGTACATGTGACAAAAGTATATGAAAAGAATTTGTATTCTGAACATAAATAATATAAATAAAATTCAACAATTTTATAACAAATTATAAGTAATACTTATAAATGAATAATTTTTCACAATGAAAACAATTATAAAATATATAAATATGTGATCTATTTGTCAACATGTTTTAAAAAATAAGCATGTAAGAAACATAGGTCTAACTGATCAACACTTTTGTCTCCTAATTATGATCTAATTTTTGTACAAAATAATCCTGTAATAGAAAAAGCTCTTTCAGATTCCATACTAGTTGGTTTAATAATTATTAAAGAATCGTACACTATTTGAATACATTGCAAGAAACATAGGTCTAACTGATCAACACTTTGGTCTTCTAATTGTGATCTAATTTTTGTAAGAAATAATCCCGCCGTAGAAAAATCTCTTTCAGATTCCATACTAGTTGGTTTAATAATTATTAAAGAATCGTACATTATTTGAATATATTACTCCCTTATATTTTCCTGTTGAAAATACTTCATTCTTTTTTAATGATTTTATTAATACTTATGATTTTTGTGCCAGAAGCGGATCATCATGTTGTATTTCTGTTTTCTTTTGATAAATAAGTTAAGTTTCTCTTTCATGGCTAACGTAATTACAGATGTCGAAGGAATTGTGCATACTGAATTTTCAGAATCAGCAACATTTACTATTTCTGTTTCAACCTGGCTGATCGTAGTATGCATATCGTTTTTATTGCACGGATATATACGTTCAGTCAATTCCACGATTTTATTTCTGATTGTAGTTTTATGTGTTATTAAAAATTCCATAATCCTCATCTTCCCATTTATTAACATCAGTATTGAAAAGATGTTGCGAAATATCTGAATATACAGTTCGTCATTCTTTTATACAATAAATCAAGGCCTCCTTAAGTTCATTACTCAACATTGTATTCTGATCAGTTAGTTCGTCTAACGTGAATTTTAGTGTAACATTGGCAGTATATAAATTAACATTTTCAGATCACTATTTTATGTGTCTTATTAAAAATTCCATAATCCTCATCTTCCCATTTATTAACATCAGTATCGAAAAGATGTTGCGAAATATATGAATATACAGTTCGTCATTCTTTTATACGATATATCAAGGCCTCCTTAAGTTCATTACTCAACATTGTATTCTGATCAGTTAGTTCGTCTAACGTGAATTTTAGTGTAACATTGGCAGTATATAAATTAACATTTTCAGATCACTATGTTTCAACAGCAACATTTATTGGTTGTAATGCTAATATTGTATCAGACAACAATTGAAGGTCATTGTCATTAAAATTAATATCTAATTTTAAAATATCTAATTTTAATCTGTCAGACTTTTTCTGACACAGCTTTCAATCTTAGAAAAATGTTCTAACATAGCAAGCAAGACCAGATGGTCGAGTGGTCGGCGTGCATGCAGGAAGACCCAGGTTCACGTCCCGTGTTTGGTAACTCCTGAAAAGTTTTTTTGGAGTACTGGGCCCAGCTCGGCGATCCCCGTCCTTCACCATCTGGCCCCCCTCTACGGGTGTGGGTGCAGCCCATGGTTGGAACTGGCCCCCCTTATTAATCTCCCTGATTGGGAAAGAGGCATAAAATATGCAAAAAACATAGCAAGTAAACTATTCCATTGCAATTTATAGTCTAGAATTAAGGAAAGATCATCATTTTTTGTTGGTTTGATTATTTTTCATATTTTATGAGAGAACACAAATTTACATTTTGTTTGAGAACTAGTTACCAAGTCCCATATTATTTCTAAAATCCCACCATTATATTCAGTATCTCCGTTGCGTGCATGCAGGAAGACCCAGGTTCACGTCCCGTGTTTGGTAACTCCTGAAAAGTTTTTTGGAGTACTGGGCCCGGCTCGGCGATCCCCATCCTTCACCATCTGGCCCCCCTCTACGGGTGTGGGTGCAGCCCATGGTTGGAACTGGCCCCCCTTATTAATCTCCCTGATTGGGAAAGAGGCATAAAATATGCAAAAAACATAGCAAGTAAACTATTCCATTGCAATTTATAGTCTAGAATTAAGGAAAGATCATCATTTTTTGTTGGTTTGATTATTTTTCATATTTTATGAGAGAACACAAATTTACATTTTGTTTGAGAACTAGTTACCAAGTCCCGTATTCTTTGTCGGAGTTGTCAGAATACTCAGAATCGTCTTTAGCTGATTCAAAAGATTCCGGTTCTTTGTCTTTAGTTTCATCTACTACTACTACTACTACTACTACTATAATTTCTGTTATACAAAACTTTGATCACAGCCAACTAGATTCCATAAATTAAACATAATTGTTGATTTACATTAAATAGATCATGGCCCAACAAATAAGTACAAAAAAGTGTGTTTATAGTTATATATATAATATACCGAATTACTGTAATGAACCGTATCTTCCGATTCATTATCTTGTTCACTACCTTCCCCCTGTGCTCGCAGCACGCATCCAGCAGCAATGTTCACCTTGACCTCGTGCGTTTCCACCCAATCAATGAAGCGTTGAAACAAATCCATTCTTATTTTACACTGCTTTATTGTGTCACTTCCACTTAAATACAATAAAAAAAGGGGGGGGGCAAACAATACCTTCCGAACTTAAAAGGAAATACAAGACAAAGGGCATGTGGCAATACAAGAGACAACAACACTTACGACAACGACGGTCAGCCCAAACATCTCACAAAAACAACTGGAAGGACCTCTCTTGGTCAGTTGACATAATACTATTTATAACAAATAAAAATTTACATAAAATTACTCCTGTTAAATTACTACAATTTATAAATAGAAGACTTTAAAATTTTTTTTACTAAATTTATATCACACTGGAGATTTCAATCATACTTTAAATTAGCAATTAAACTACTATTATTAATATACGATAACAGATAGCTTTCCGCAGTAATCCACGCCTCCAACATGGCGGCCCCTCGACCATCACAAGGTAAAACGTCCGTTACCACTTCTCCTTTTTTTTATATCTTCACATTACCAGTAAAAAGCAGAATCGTCTTTAGCTGATTCAAAAGATTCCGGTTCTTTGTCTTTAGTTTCATCTACTATTACTACTACTATAATTTCTGTTATACAAATCTTTGATCACAGCCAACTAGATTCCATAAATTAAAAATAATTGTTGATTTACATTAAATAGATCACGGCCCAACAAATAAGTACAAAAAAAGTGTGTTTATAGTTATATATATAATATACCGAATTACCAGTAAAAAGAATATAGAATTACTGGTAACAATTTGAGGCTAAAATTCGCAATATACCAATAAATTGGTTGACTGGTATTGCAGTCCCTATTTGAACTTCATATACTATTTTAGCAATGAATAAATAAAAACACTTATAATTATTACAAAAACATAATTAATAAAAGCTAGTAAATCTTCTAAAAAGTAAGGGGTGAAACGGAATTTTAATTAATAAATTTACTTATATTTATATTTTAATTCAACATCTTATTCACATGCTTATTATTTCTGTTTTCATTTTTTTCAAAGAATATTTCTTTTCTTTCTTTTTTTTTAACACTATTACCAAAATTTTTTGACATCTTAGAAAAATCCTATTTCATCTGTGTGTTTTAGTAGTCTCACACTTTTGATATATAATGAAGAATTATGAATTTGATATAAAACAGTTTATGTTTTAATACCTAAACAATTATTCTCTATTGTAATGACCAAAAAAAATTTTGGATTATGCCAGGTTGATAAAGGATTACAAATAAATCCCCTAGCACTGCAGTCTTACTAATAAGTCATCTTTACTTGAACTTCATTAATTTCATCAGTCTCCTGATGATATCTTTTCCAGAAAGATCTTTTAGGGCCAGTTCCCCAACATCATTTAACATTGCTCTCAGTGAATGTCATTGTTAGTGTAATCATGATCCAGTAACAACATAATGTTCCATTAATGATGTTTGCTGACAATGCATAGCTTACACTGATGATTATTCATATTTCTACCTAAATGCATATTTGTGAAATTAAAACATGATAAGTAATGAATATCATGAAATGTATAATCAAGATGGTTATTACTTGATATAAATTATGATGTCAGCCTGATAATTCAAGAGTTTTATATTATATATTTTCCTAGATATAAGACTATAGTTTGTTTCAAGATAACCTGACAGCCGAACCACCAAAGGAAACACTGTATTCATATGCGATTTGTAAATAACAACAATATTTTGTTAAATTTTGTCATGTGATTTTAAAATATATGAAAAGTTTTTCTCGGGCCAGTTCCCCAACATCATTTAACATTGCTCTCAGTGAATGTCATTGTTAGTGTAATAATGATCCAGTAACAACAGAATGTTCCATTAATGATGTTTGCTGACAATGCAATGCAAATAAAGCTAATTTAGATTTAATAAATAAAATTATATAAAACTCATCACAGAAACATAATTATATAAAACATCACAGAAACATTTGGAGTGTTTATGTTCTTTATTTGGAATGTTTGTTTTACAAATAACAAGAATACTTTATTCACTATTATATGAACAAGTTTCATATTTTTATTTATTTTATTTGTATCAATATTTATATTTAAGATACTCTAACTCTTGGCAATTATATATATTTCAGTTTTATTTTAATTCAGAGATAAAAAAATCAGCTAAAGAGGGCCAATAATTCCTGTGAAATCTAAAATAATTCTGTTGTTATGGTGTATACTTTTCTATATTGAAAATAAATCTATTATAGAAATCCCACTTCCAATTTGTCTCTTACAGTATTTTCCATTGAAAATGCTAAATGCAACTGTAAAAATTCAAATATCTCTAAATTTATTTGTGCTAAACTACTAATACCTATGGGAATGAG